>JABUQX010060934.1:92500-95000 GCA_015478945.1 Trachelipus rathkii | reverse complement strand
TATTATATAGGGATGGGCCGGATAGTGAATTAGTCCGGTATCCGGCTTATCCGGCCAAGTTTTTGACTATCCGGTATCCGGCCGGATATCATTGCTATCCGGCCGGATAACCGGATAGTTACTTTCCTTGTAGGTTCTTCCTCGTTGGGGGAAATATTCAAAATAATTGAAAATTATAAATATATATAATATATATATTATATATATATATATATATATATATATATAATAAATATATATTAATATATATATATATATTATATAATATATATATATATATATTATATATACTTTTTTTAGACTTTCGATGTTGGGTACCAATATTTATGTTATATTATTATTATTCATCATTTTGATTTTACTGTTACAATACATTTTATCTGAAATTTAGGTGGCTGACACGTTGTCATAAATTATATTACATTATACCTTAAGCTTAAGAAAATTCCTGCTATAAAAAAGTAAAAAGAATAAATTGTTGATTTCAAACTTTAATTAATGCATTTAAGCCTTTCAGTTTTTGATTAATTATTAACTTAATTTACAAAACTTTTAATAAAATACCGAATGTAAAAAATACCGATTTTTCGGTGTTGTTGCTGCCGGAGGTACAAAGATGGCCAAAATTTGTGGACTATAAATTTTGCATTCCACTGAAATCACAATTTTAACGAATTGGAAACCAATGTAATTGCGGAATTTGCTGAAAATCCAAGGCGTCTAATGCCATCCGCTAACTGCAATTCCGCAATTTTTTTCAAATTATCGCAATGCAATTACGCAATTTATTTTGGGATCCACAAATGCGGAATTGTGGACATAATTTGTGAACGCCCACCTCCTAATATTATATATAATTATAATATATATATATATTATACTATAATATTAATATATATATTATTATATATATATATTATATATATATATATATATATATATATATATATATATATATATATATATATATATATATATTATATATATATATATATATATATATTACAGAGGTGTCTCACGAGTTATGATTTACAGGGTGGTGTATCACGTACGGAGATGTTTAAGCATGAAATGTGTTAAAGAATTATATAAGTTCGAATTATTAATTCATTTAGAGGATGGGATATGTTACAGTTGGTGTTCTGCGAATGCGCAATACGAAAAACCGCGCACAAACATGCGAGTGTCGAATGGGATGCGATATATTTTATTTATGGCTTCTGTGAAATGCACATAAAAAAATGAGGTGGGCTCTTCCTCTCGACAATTATTTGATACGGTTGTTCGTTTCCACGCATTGCACCCATAAACAACTAGAGACGTCCTCCGTAAACATCATGTGCGTACAAAAGCCGAAACGTGTCAATATGAAAATAATTAGGTTAAATTCAATAGGCATATCCAATAGTATTTAAAAAATATCGATACAGCTAACAAAGGAATTAAATTAAAATACCTAATGCATACCCTTTTAGATTACATTGATATGTACTATGTAGCCTAATAAATACGGCCATGTGAGTGTGTACAACCAACTAACAGCTATCATATGGAGGTTATGTCATAACATATGAATTATGTGTAATAAAGTGTAGTGAAACGTATAACTTCAGAGTGGTTTGTTAGTCAGAGCCATACATTTGAAACATGCCACGTGACCAGTATACGCAGGACGAAAAGCGTGACATGTTGGAGATGTACATTGCGCAAAACAGGAATGCTCGCAGAGCTGCTGCAGAATATGGACGACGTTATCTACATCGACGACCGCCGAGCCACATGGCATTCCATAGAGTTTACAGACGGTTTCAAGGGACCACCTCATCACCTTGGTGGTCGTTTCCGTACATTCGACATCGAACTGGACGTTCTACTATACACCCATGAAAATCCAACGTCCTCATTACGGCAGGCTAGTTCGGTCTTGGGAATATCGAAGGAAACCAAACGACGGATTCGTGTTGCATACAACATGTATCCATATAGGCCATACATTGTGCATGGTTTGCATCGTGGAGACCAAAAAGGGCGGCTGGGATTTCTAGCTGTCATTGATTGCCTTCTAATGGATTTAACCGGACCTATTGGAAAATATCTTATGGACCGATGAATCTCGCTTTACCAATAACTTGGTATAACAGGTGGAACTTCAGACATTGGGCGAAAACAAACCCCCATATAACATCACTAGCCATCACCAGGTCTCATACTCAGTCAACGTTTGGTGTGGTATACACAATAGTAGGATTATCGTGCCTTAGTTCTTCCGAGGGAAATTTGACAGGACAGCGTTACCTCCATTTCCTGGTAGACCGTCCTTGTTGGAACTCACTGAGTGATAGTACCTTAAGACAGCAACGAAGAATATATTTACTAACATGGAGGGTGCCCAGCACATAAGGGCAGCTTGTGACGACCTACCTTCGACCAGAACTTTTCTGGAAGATGGATCAGAAGATCTGGTCAATTTACATGGCCTGCGCGTTCACCCGGACTTAAC
>JABUQX010060934.1:0-82500 GCA_015478945.1 Trachelipus rathkii | reverse complement strand
ATATATATATATATATATATATTATATATATAATATTATATTATATATATATATATATATTTATATATATATATATATTATTAAGTTATATATATATATATATTATATATATATATATATAATATATATATATATATTATATATATATATATATATTATATATATATATATTATATAATATATATATATATATATATATATATATATATTATATAGTATATATATATACTATAATATATAATTTTTCATTAAAATAATTTTGAATATCTGCAATCATAATAAAAGAAAATTAACAATTAGTATTACTATTCGTACATATTTTGAAGACAGTTAACGTTAATGAACGATTAACATTAACTTCCGTTACATTCTTTACCGATAAACGTTTTAATGATTAACGCCGTTAATTTTTTTTGTTAACGATTAAGGATTAACAGCGTTAACTTTCTCATTAACGGTGCCCACCTTTGTGTATAATATATATATATATATATATATATATATATAGTATATATATCATATATAGGTATATATATATATATTAATATAGTATATATATATATATATTATATATATATATATAATATATATATCAGGGATGGGGAGTCAAAAAAAAATAAATCGACTCCCGACTCCGACTCCCAGAGTCGATATTAAAAACAACCGACTCCCGACTCCAAGAGTCGATTTTTTAAAACTGAACTCCGACTCCCGACTCCCAATGGAAAATTTCATACACACACTTTGTACGATTATTAATGGCATCGCTCGCTGTTGATAATTCGTAATGCACAATACACAAGAACAATTCTATTTTATAACCAGTTTTTATTTGCTATTTTAAAATATTTCCTGGCAGGCAATTAATGGATTAATAAAATTCCCATCACTGAATGGCATGCTGGCATAAAAAAAAAATAAATAAAAAAAAGTAGCTCAACACAGATTAAAGATATTACTCCACTATGCCAACAACCTTCTGCGCCAATATCGGTGATGCAACAGATTTTGTAATTCATCAAAAAAAAAAAAAAATTTCAACATAGCTGCAATCATATTTGTCGAAACAAGAATGAACGTGTTTCACGAATTTTTTATCTTGAGCTTTTAAATATATTTACAACCTTTCTATTTAGATTTTAAACATAATACTTTGAAAAGTAGTTAAATACTGTATTTAAATACATTAACAGAAATGTATTACTAAATACAATTTTAAATAATTAAAGTATTAAAATACTTTATTTAAATACAATAATATAAATATATACATATATATATATATATATTATATAAATAATATATATATATTATATATATATATATATATATATATATATATATATATATATATTATACTATATTATATATATATATATATAGTTATATATTATATATTATTATATAATATAAAGGGAGCTGTTCTCTCATTTTATGGAACACATGGAGCCTTAATTGCTGGAGATGTTGTGATTTATGTATTTATAAAATTATTGATCAGGATAATTTCAAATAAAACATATTATATTGTCAATTCTTATTGTTTTATTATTTTTCAACTTTTGTGAAATTAAGAAATGCTTACTAACGGTGATTATTGCATTGCAGAAGAATTGTTAAAATGATTATAATTTTCCATTATGTTCATAAAATTTAGTATCTTTAATAATTTAGATTATATTAAGAGTTTTAGAGAGATTTTATGTTTGTATCTCTCTTCCATTGTAAAAAATATCATTCTGGAAGTGGAATCTATACGACGTTGATTATACTCATTCGGTTTAGATTAACATCTCTATTGTCGCAGGGGTTGTTAAACTGTAGTAAATATAAATTGATTAATTATAACTTTAATGGAGAGATTCAAAAATACCAATGAATGAAAGTGATAAAAATAAGTGATATAATAATTATATAATATATGGAAAGAAATATAGGAAATTACGTATTGCACTGTTTCTTTGAACTCTCAAATCGTTCATAAATTCTCCAATAAGAAGAGTCAAAGCTTTGACATGCACAGATCTAATGTCCCTCGTGGATGTTTTATAATAATAAAACAATAGGCGTATGTCAAAACCTATTTTAAATAAAAAACAAATGATTAAAATTTAGATAAAAATTCATTGTAAACTTAAAATGTTTATTGTTATAGGGAACTAGTCTTTGGTCTACAAACAAGTTCTTGGATTAGAACGATCGTGGGTTGTAAAACAAATGTAAGAACTTAACTTTTGGATTGAAACTAATCGTGGGCTGCTACCCAAGAAGAAAAAGCAGTCTGTGTCAAGAACAAGTCTTGAGCCTTCAACTGACCCAACAGTGTGAACTGACCTTCGGTTGGAACTGATTCTTGGTTATAAACTAACTTTGGACAAACTTACTATGTAACTTACCTTATATTGAAGAACTGTCTGGTGAAAACCATACCAATATAGAAGCCCTTGTCATCTTGAAATTTTCACTATTGTACTGTCAACTTGTAAAGTTACATTCACTTAATACATCATCATACTGATACCTGACACAGAAAAGTTATAGAAAATATTCTACAAAGGAAACTCTACAGAAAAGAATTATTATAGGCCATACCTGAAAAATACCCGAAGTGTTCATTTGGACTCAAGATCTAGATATAAAAGATAAGTAGAATAAATAGTTGAGTGTATTTCATAAACACGACACCACACGTTTGCTCGGTGTCACATCTATTCCTATTTCATGAACTATTTCATAGTTCATGCAGCATTTTAGCTGTTGTTGATCTCTAGTCTTTGAATTTAGTTTTGAACCAGTTAATAACCGCATTTATATCTTACCTTTAATAGGGACCTATTCATGATCTCTAACTTCTGTCGTTAAACCTTTTTCATATTAAAGTTGTTTTATACAATAATCTTTTCATCATCCCTGAGTTTTTGTTTTCCTTATTATTATTATTATTATTATTATTATTATTATTATTATTATTATTATTATTATTATTTATTATTCATTGGTTCTATTAAAATTATTCAATATATTATGATCATGCTTCTACCATAACAAATTTTGAGTGTATTAAACAGAGATCTTATACAATCTGGCGTCATTGATGAATTCTTCACCCTGAGGTTACGTGGCTGCTCGCTCTAATCCTCAGGTCCTGAACAATTACCCTTCGTTTCCATGAAAGTCTGATACTTGGCTGATTGTCCGACGTCCTCCTCTAGTACAAGTTTGTTCATCATCATTAGAAGACAAGATTTAACTCCTTGAAGGTAGTCGTAAATATTATTGTTCATTTATTCATTTCTTAATTTGAATTTTTTCATAATCATTTTTCTTCAAATATATATTGAGGGGAATAACGCAATTCCGTGGACGTTACTTCCCCTTACATAGAACACATTTATTTTAATTGGCGCCCGAACAGGGACCTGAGTGTCTTTCATTCTCACAATCTCAATCAGAGTTTGTGGATAAAAATCATTCTCAGAATAATAAGAAAGATGATCTAAATGAAACTATTGACTCTGTTATTCAAATAGAGACAGTGTATCCTAATTGGACAGAAAGCCTACACGATCGGGAAACCGAGCGTGTAAGTAAATCATATCAAAATCGTCCTAAGGCCAATAATCGCAGCCCAGTTAACAAACCTTCAGGTAGTAAATACTACAGAGATACTCGCCGCAGTCCTCCACCTCTGGCATTATTCTCACTTAGGTATGGTAAAAAAAAAAAAGTCACCTGTTGCGAATGATTTAAAATAAAATTCTTAAAATCTTGAGGTGTTTATAATTAATTAATTTTATAATTGTAGCTGAAGTCCACATTCTCATTTTGACTTTAAAATTATAAGGCAGTGAGCAAATATCGGTTTTCTAGTTGCAGAGAACATTTTAGACCTTCAGTATATCATTTTATTCTGTTCGAATATGATTTTAATTCTTTTTTTAATCTAAAATCACTATTAATAGATGCCATGGTTGATATTAGAAATTTTGTGACATATTTCTTCAAAAAATCTGATGTGTTCCTTTTATAATGTGTATAAGGGCTGGTCAATTTTGGCTGGGCTGGGTATTTCACCCCTCCATAAAAAATGGTTATAAATTCAGATTTTTTGTAATTTTGATCCCTATCAAACACCTAACTATCTTTTACTTCAGCGTTGTTTTAGGTGCTTTTCAGTGATATAGTCATTGCTTTCAAATTTTTAATTTTCAAAATCATGTTTCTGTTTTACATTATCAACTTTCCAAGATTTTGAGAATGATTTCAAACTTGAAATATGCATAGATGGATTCGTACCTGCAGTTACCAACAACATACCAGTTTTTGGTTTATTATCAGCGAGTTATCAATTTCAAACCATTTTGGATTTGAAAAGTAAAATTTATATATATATATATATTTTTTACTCATCTGATCAAAATCAAATTTTCAGGGCATATGTGAGTCGGAAGGAATGCACATTTTTGTAATCATTTCAACATTTGTAAATGGTTTTGATTTGTTCTTGGGACCATTTAAAAAAAAACTTTTAAATTTTTTTAAATACTGGTACTTACAGAATTATCTATTCAAAAAATTGCGTCTTCATAATTATATGACACAGTTTGATAATCAGATCAGTAAAAATATATCATTTTAACTTGATCAGAAAATGGGTTTAGAATTGGACAGCGCTGAGCACCAAAACTAAAGTAATCTTCTATATAATTATTGTGGTAATGGACTATCTATGCGCTATTACAGTTTAATCGACCAAAAATCTGAAATTGACTCTGGCAAAATCAAAATATAGATTTTGAGAAAAATGAAAAGTCTGAGAAAACGACTGTGCAGCCACCGAAAACTAACGTTTTAAACCGTGATACAGATTGGTGTTGTAAGATTCAAATCAACTGAAAATTCTGAATGTATGTCCATTTTTAGTAGTGAAAATGAGGGATCAGAAACAAAGTGAACCTATCATGTAAAGAATCAAGAACCATCTTTCCAGTTAATCTTCTCCCAGATATATACTTCCAGGGTTCAGTTTGTGTCTCAAGATGTTAAAAATGGATAAACAGTTACGGTCTTTTAAATGCAACTGTGGGAAATGAAGTTCTATAAAATTTAAAGTGTTCATGCTCGAAAAGTGGAGCTAATGATCACTAAACGAAAACCTCTCCTTAGACCAAGATATTATTATGTCACACACTTCATGCTCAGCAGCTTTTTTAAATTCGTAGTAATTGGAAGCATTTAACGATTTCTTCACCTCACAAACATCATATGTTCCCTCAATTACTTTCATTATGATGGTCATACTGTTTTTAATCTTTCCTAATTCTAATTGTAGTTCACTCACAGCTTGTTTCATAAGAATTATGTCTGCATTTCTTGATTGAATTTTATTATTAAAGAAACTTTCTACGTGTGGCATTATATGGGGATAAAGAGTGAGCCAAAATACAAAAGTAGGATCAGCCAATATTCTTTGAAAATCTCCTGCTTGATCTCTGTGTTCCTCGTTGTTTGCTTTCATTTCGAATATTTTCAAAGCACTCTAACAATGGCTCTCTATGTTAGAAAACCAATGTTTTACAGTTGGATCTTTATTCATCTTGAACAACGGTTTGAAATTGTTTCCCAATTCATCATGCAGAGCATCCCTGAGGAGATTGTGAAAAAAAGGTTGGAATTAGTGATATGTTTATATAAACAAGTCTCAACTATAAAGATATATATATATATATATAATATATACATATATATATATATAATATATATATATATATATATATATATATATATATATATATACTTCTCTTTATATATATATATATATATACTGAGTATATATATATATATATATATATATATATATATATATATATATATATATATATACTATCTCTCTTAATAATAATATATATATATATATATATATATATATATATATATATATATATAATATATATACCATACTATATACATATATATATATATACACGGTATTTATATATATATATATATCTATACATATATATATATATATATATATATATATATATGTCAAAATTTCTCTTCTTGAGTTAATTTGAACTATCAAGGAGTTGGATTAACACTCAGAACCAAGATCCAATTTTATTGTTGCGTTTCCGCAGAGATTCAAAATAGTATCGACAGTAAAAAAACCTATAAAATTTAATAAGGAAAATTAGGAATAATATTACATAAACAATTTACGCTGTAATAAAACGCTTCGATTAAGATATTAAATTACACATTCAATAATTTGGTTGCATGTAGTTTTGTTTTACATGCTTTAGATTACATTCATATAACATTTAAATAATTTTCTATTTAGATAATTTTCTCAGATAGTTAATATTTTTATCAGCATGAATACCACAATATTTATTTATTAATAAAATTACAAAACCTAAAGCTTTTTACCTCCTCAGCTTTGTCCCTCGAGGTTAGATATCAATGAGAGGGCTCTGCTCTCGAGTTTGTCTCCAACCAAGATATCTCATCATATAAGTGAGTAAAATTTGACTTAGAGAATAAATCATTCATTATATAGTTATATAAATATATATATATATATATATATATATATATATATATATATATATATATATATATATATATATATATATATATATATATATATATATATATATTATTATACAAACATACGTACGTACGTATACGTGTATATATATATTTATACACATTATATATATTATATATAGTATATATATATACATAGAAGGTATGTATATATATATATATATATATATATATATATATATATATATATATATATATGTATATATCATATATCTCATATATATATATATATATATATATACATAGAAGGTATGTATATATATATATATTAAAACACTGCGAAAGAATACTAGTCTTTTTTCTTTATTTCTGTCTAAAGCAGAGATCTTTTATACCAAGCAATAGAAGGGAGGTATATATTATATATATATATATATATATATATATATATATATATATATATATATATATATATATATATATATATATATATATATATATATTTTATATATAGACATATTATGCGTAACTACCCAATCAAAAATCACTTCCACTTCACTCGTCAACGTTCACAACTGGTTGCTTTTACAGCGTCAGAATGACTAAATTCTCTTTCGGAAAGGAGAAGGCGAGAGCCGAGGTGAAAGATAATGGTACAGGTGAAACATGAAAGTTGCGATGTTTGATATCATGCTGAGAGGATATTTTCCATTGATGTCTTTTTTTCTAAGCGAACGTTCTTAATCGTTTTGAGAGTAAGAATTTTCGTTTGATTTTGTTCTGAAGAAAGTGTGTATATATATTATATACACCTTTATTCCGATAAAGGACCCCTCTTTTGTGAAGGAGTCTTTACCCTAAAGACTGTTTTCAATTGGAATATGTCACGTGAGCTTCAGCCGAAGTGATGGCTCGAGTATTTGGAAGAGGCATAGGAGGTCGAGGTAGAATGGATAGCCTCTGGGCTGGAGTTGGAGAACGGGACAGAGATCTAATCTGAACCGCACTATCCTGAGGTGCATCTTCAGGTGCTAGTTGTATTCGAACATTAGAAGTTGGGATTGCCTGAAGTGGGATGCTTTCAGCTGGATTCGATACTACTGGTATGCACTTCCTACAAAGGTATGTTGTCTTGGTCCAAACAAAGTACGCGATGACAAGAACCGATAGTTCCTGAGGTTCCTCCTCCGATATATGGGATGAATTTCATTTGTGGAAAATACGGGGTAAAAGGGTGCATTGATTGATTTAATTGATCTAGTCTTTGGTTCCAATGGATTTCCTTCAGAGCTTGAAACTTAGGAAATAGAACAGAGGAGATGTTAGGTAAAGCAACATGCGATAGAAAGTTGAACAGAACATGATCAGAGTGAGAAATCAAGGAAGAGGTGTGATGTTCTTTTCTAGATGGATGGGATTTTTGAATTGAAATTTAGAAGAAATAAATGCACATCCATGAGGAATAGTAAAGACATAGTCATACACATGTTGTATGGAGTTGGGTTTCTCACATGCGATTGAAGCCCTAATAAAGTGAAATTATACAGTGATGTTTAGGTTCTGGGTTTGTATTCTGCGATTGGGCAATTGTGAAAAATCATTAGTAAAAATTTAGGATGAGTGCTAACAAACAGGACTAGTCATCAATAGAAGCTAATGAGGTTGGAGACAAACTGCTGGATTGGCTAAATGTGAACAAGGTGATGTGCCGATTCAAACTTTAGATAGGTGTATTCCCGTTGTTCGTAATTCACAAAGAAGTGATTATTTGGGTCATTGTATATAACTTTGAGACAGATTTGTTTAAAAGAAGATGGGTAGGAAAAGGTATAAGTTTATAAGTGTTTTCTTTGAGATAAAAGGTATTAAGTGAGTAATTCATAAGGGCTAGCTGGTGAATAGTCCAAGGTAAATTAAGGAGAAAGAAGTTGATGTGTTTTTGTTTCAGAAGTGTGTGCAGGTTAGTTACTGTTCATTTCTAGAATGAAAATCAGAGATGTTCAGAAGTGAAGTTGGGTTGATCTGAATTTTATAGGGTTTGGAAGGAGGATTATCTGATCTTGGAGGTGAATATTGTCAATCTTTGGTTATCAGCATAGTTCAGTTACTGTTGGTCTTTAATTGATTATAATGTTATGCGTGTATAGACTTGTTTGGAATTCAGTAGTGCTTTCGTAGGCTATCTCAGTTGGTCTAATGTGGTATTGCCTTGTTGTGGCACTAGTTCGGTGGCGGTAGGTTTGATGTAGAAGCGTAGTTTCCTAAGATGTTAATTTTTTTCCTAAGGAGCTTTACTTGCTTATCTGTAGCCGTACCAAAAAGAATGTTGAGGACGTCTCCTCCGAACTCAAAAGCAGCTCGTTTCTTTCTTGATCGTGCTGAGATCCAAGGTAACTCATTTACTTCATTTAATTTCTGGGCTAGAACTTTTACTCGAATGGTCATTAGTTTAAATTCCCATTGGTGAGCCCTTTGTGTGATCGAAACATTCAGAAATGTGGCTTCGAACGTTGGTAAAAATGAGTCTTTGATGTTGTTCACTAGTTTGGTTGTTTTTATAACAGTTTCTTTTACGTCTGAGGGACATTCTAATGAAACGATTAGATCTAAATATCCTTCTATAAAACTTACTTCACCGGTGCGATATAGAACCAAACCAGGCAGAATCTTTGTTTCTTCATTTTCTTGTACTATAATACTTTGACATGTCGTTATGATGGTGAGTAGAAACAAGATCATTTTCCCGAATTCCATTTCTGAAATATTTAATCATATTGAAGTATTTGTTTTCAGAATAATTTCAAGGTCGCCTAAATAATGTAATTAAAATTTTTAAATTGGAACTTAGTAATTAATTAAGCAAATTGTTTGCATTTTAAACTTAAATGATTTCCTAATTATAAAGTTGTTAGTAAGATTCTTACATTTACTACTTAAGTGCTTAACTATTCTAAGTTTTCTTTAACTTGTATTTAATTATTTTAGTTTACTTAACTTACTTAAGATTCTTAACTTTATATTTAGTTACTTAACTTACTTAAGATTCTTAACTTTTAATTTTAGTTACTTAACTTACTTACTTAAGGTTCTTAACTTTATTTTTTATTTTTTATTTTTCTTTAAAGAAAAGTTTTTTCATTTTTCTTTTTTCTAGTATTTTTTATTTAAAAAATTGCGTTGTCCCCTCTCTGGAGCTAAAACGTATCCTTTAAAAAGTTTTGTATTAATAAACAAATATAATGATAAATATTTATCAGATGAGATAAAACTAATAATTCTAACGTTTAATCAGAAGTAGGAACTTAGCTAAAGAAACGTATGATAATTCTTAATCCATCTAATAAAAAATTTTTTTTTTTTTCTTAATCCAGATTAATGTTTTAAATACTAATTGACAAAAGGTATACGAGTGTATGTCCAACATTGTCCTAAAATTAAAGTCCATCTTCAATATTTGAAGTTCTAATCCAGACTAGTGTACTTAAAATTAAGATCGATCTTTTTATCTAATCCAAACTAATACATGAACAGATGCGAGTGCATATGTGTGTTCAATTTTCTTAAAATTAAAGTATCTTCTTAAAATTAAAGTGTATTCTTCGGAATTCGAAGAATATCTCCTTAAATCTATAAAATCTATTCGAAACAAAAGGATTTCTCCTTAAATTTACAAGAATATACAGAAATTGAGATGAATTAATAGCCGGGAGGCAGATAGTAAGTCTGACCACCTCTAACTGTTGTATTCAAATTCAATTTAACAGGCGGAGGTTTGACAGAAGTCTTCGCTATAGTCTCCGTATTGTCACTTGCCTCTGCTTGTTGTACAGCCTGCTCTCTTATCCTTGTTTGACTTCTTGTAATTCTTGGAGTAGAATCTCTGGGACCAGAAAACAAATTGTGTGGTTTGTAAGATGGGTCCTGTTTTCTGTCATCTCTGATGATTTCCTTGGGTGGTGATTCTACAACAGTGGGAATTTGATAGTGGCCATCTCTTTCAGGGACATTGGGAGATTTCTCTGGGGAAGGAATTCTTGGAGGGGATCCGCCGTAGGCTCCGTATATTTCACCTTCGTTTGCGGGTGGCTCCTGTGAAATTTCTCTAACCGTAGTATCTACTGAAATCTCTTGCTGTATGGGGGACAAGGATGGTCTGAACTCTCTTCTTTGACCTGAGGGGTGAGAGGGTGTTCTTTGGAAGTCATTTCTAGGAGTGGAACAGATGAATTCTTTGTCAACACGTGCTCTTCCTGCGACTACATCGCTATATCTTCTTTCTACAACTCCGTCGTTCTGTCTCTTTTGTTCTACTACTTCATCGCTTTGTCTTCTGGTTTCCACCGGAATAGGTTCTTTGATGGGGGCTTGATAGCTTTCCCAATAGTTTCTAGTCTGTGTTGACTGTGGTGGAGGAGCTGGTGGCGAAATGTATTCGAACTGAGTTGACGGCTGTGGGGGATCTGGAAGAGGGTTGTGTTCATACTGTGTCGGATGTGGTGGAGAAGTTGGGAAATAATAACGGGAAGACGATGGTTCGGGTGGAGGAGAATAATCTTCCACCTCATCCTCTGATTCTGAACCGATTCCTGATTCGCTTTTGGGCGCATCTTCATCTTTCTTCTCTTCGTCATCTTCCTTGGAGTTTAACATCCTTTTAACCTCGTGAGGATTCCAAACTTCATCGTTCGTAAAGTCGAACCGTGTATCTGCAAACTTCTCAGCGGCAACTACCTTAGCATTGTCCACATGGACCGGAAAAGTCTTACCTGAACTTCTGCAAATTACCATCAATTTGTTTGGTCCTCTCAAACATCGGACAATATATGGCCCTTCAAACTTGGCACATAGTTTTGAACTATGATAAGGCTTCTTGATTGCTCGGATGAAAACGTAGTCTCCGACTTTGAATTCTCTCTGCTTTGCCTTCTTATGTTGTTGCTCCAATGTTTTAGTTGTTTCTTTCTCCAACCTTTCTCTCGCCAAATCTCTTATATTATCGATCCTTTCTATCAGCACATCCACCTCATCTGAAATGAACCTCATTTTCTCTGGTTTATTTACAAAAGGAGAAGCATAATCTTCCATTTCGTAAGGGACCCTTTTTACGTAACCGTGCAAAAGGAAGTGGGGGGATGAACCGATAGATCTATAAGCGGAATTTATCGCGATTTGGGCGAAACTCAGATATTTATCCCAATCTTTGTGGTTGTCATTGACATAATGTCGTACGTAGGAAAGATTCGATATCAGCATTTATTCTTTCCACAACTCCGTTTTGGGATGCTTTGTAAGGCATGATTTCTACCTTTTTTATCCTCCAGGCCTTGCACAAGTCCTTAAACACCTGGCTTGTGAACTCCTGGGCATTGTCGGACACAAGAAGTTGGGGAGCACTGTGCCTACATATGACTCTCTCTTGCAGTGCTCGGGCAAATTCTTTACTTGTCCTAGTTTTACAAGGCACTAGTTCGACGTAACGCGTCAAAACATCACGGAAAACTAGTATATATTTGGCTCCAGACTCGGTACAAGTGGGGAGTTTTCCAATACTATCAACATGGACGCGTGAAAAAGGTGTGTAGGGCAAAGGCCATCTGTTTATCTCTGCTACTGGAGGTTTGTGACCTTTTACTCTAGCACATGATACACAATGGCTGCAATATTCTTTCACCAATTTTGCTAAGTGGGGAAAAGCGTATTTTTCCTTCACTCTCTTTTCTGTCCTTATAGGCCCTCCATGTCCGCTGCCCAGCGAGGCATGGCATTGGTCTATCACCGTGTAGATCATACTGTCGGGGACCTGGATGACATAAGGATCGCTTTGTGTGGCGTAGTATAAAACACCTCTAATAAGAATGTGTGGATAGGTCTTTGGGTTTTCCTTAACCCATTTCACCAATTTTCCTATTCTTGGACATTTTTCTTGTTCTTTTATGAAGGTTTCCCTATTCAGTGGAAAGTCTGTTCGAGGTAAATCACCTCTGTTTTCCAACACAGCTTGCATTACAAAAACGTTAGGTGCTGGGTGTCTACTCAAATAATCCGGCGGGATATTTGTTTTACCTTTTTTATAAACTATAGTGGGAGAGAAACTATTTACGAACAGATTCCATCTTGCTAAACGTCCAGTCTGTTGTTTGTTTCTGAAGATGAAACAAAGGGGTTGATTATCTGTGATAATGGTGACCTTATAGCCGAATACCGTGTTTTTGAACTTTTGCAAGCAAAACACTACGGCCAGGCACTCCTTTTCTATCGTATCATAATTCTTCTCACTTGCTCTGAGTACTCGGGAGACGAAGGAAAGGGGTTTCTCTTTCCCTTCGTCAGTAAGCTGGTACAACACCCCCCCAATTCCGTAGTCGCACGCGTCTGTATTTACGAAGAATTCCTTGCTATAATCGGAATGTGAGCTGTGGTTGTACGACCAACTTATCTTTCAAAGTGTCAAATGCCTTTTGTTGCTTTTCTGTCCATACAAAGGGGACATTCTTTTTTACTAAATCATACAGTGGTTGTGCAACGACTGCGAAATTGTCTATTAAAAAGCGAAAATAAGAGAAGAAACCAAGTATGGACTGTGTCTCCTTGACATTCGTCGGAGGGATGAAACTTTTCATTGTTTCGACTTTCACAGGGTCAGGGCTAATCCCATCTTTACCTATCTTAAATCCTAGATACAAAACTGAGGACTGTAAGAAGCTGCACTTGGACAGTTTTACTCTCAAGTTGTTTTCTCGGAAAGCAGTTAGAACTTTTCTCAAATTTTCGAAGTGTTCGGTGACGTTCTTTCCTAGCACTAGTACGTCGTCAAGATAGACCTGTGCAACTGGTCCTAAAAGGTGATTTAAGGCCATGGTCATTGCCCTAGCATAGGAAGATGGGGCATTTCGGTGGCCAAAGGTCAAGCGGGTAGGACAGAATAACCCTTTCCTAGTCCTAAATGCCATTAGCTTTTGGGTTTCTTCCTCTATTTCTAATGCATGGTATGCATCGAGTAAGTCTATCGACGTAAAAATCGTGTTTCCCCCGAGCGATGTAAAGATTTCTTCTATCGATGGGAGAGGGTAGACGTCCTGGACACTGTAGGAGTTGAGGTAGCGATAGTCAAGGCACACCCTTGGCCTTGAACTATTCTTTTTTGCCACTACCAGTAATGGGGAAGAATGGGGACTGTAACAGGCCTTGATATATCCCTTCTCCAACGCTGCATCTGTGTAATCATCGATGTCCTGTAAGTACTTATGTGGTAACCGGTACTGTTTACGGAAGATTACTTTAGGAGCGTCAGGGAGTAGTTCAATTTTAAACTTCTGAAGCGGGCAGACCGGGACAGCATCATCATCAAGTGCTATTACATCATGGTAAGTCATCAAAAGATCAAGCAAGTCTTCTAAGTACTCTGGCTTTTCAAGGATGCTGTTCTCAGCGTCTTCCTTTGACATCTTTTCTTCGATGATTTCTCTGTACACTTTCCTTAATTCTGTCTTGGATAGACCTTTGGAGCATGTGGCTACATTGGCTGACACTACTCGCTTATGTCCACTTATGTCTGGGCTTCCTTCTATCAGCTGATTGGCTGATTAGTGGGTAACTATTTCCTAGAGTTATCCCTTTTTTCAAATGGAATTGTAGGTCACTCAAATTTATGTAACTGAGCACAATTCGGTTATTCCTTACGGGACTGACTGTGTTACCTATATACAGTGGTCCTCTGGAAAGAGCTGGGGTCATGATACACTTCCGCTCCAAGTCAAAATCATCTTGAGTCTCAGGTTTATCCTTTATCTCAGGTCTAACCTTTATGTACCCATATGAGTTGCTTGGCAGTATAGTGTCTTCAATCACCTTCAAATCGATTACAATATCTTCATCGATCATTAAATGTTCATTTTGGTTAGGGTCAGGGTTCGTTGAAGCCTGTAAATTCTCCGATTGAGTCGAACTTTCTTTTTGAGTAGAAGTGTGCTTGTGTTTTGGCTTGGCTCCTCTATGCGCAGAACTGTGAGGTGGAGGGGAGGCTAGGATTTCTTCCTTTTCTGGCTCCGTTCTCCTTGTTTCTCGATTCAGTTGGGCTCGAGCGGTACCGTACGATGCAGAACTTCTTTTATTTCCCTGAGGCGCGGAGGGCCTGCTTGGGGGTATTACTGACAAAGTTGCTTCTTCTTCCTGTGGGAAATAACCGTTCATGACGCGGTGGGGATTGACTGACAGGTTTGTCTTCCTTTGCAATGGAAGGGGACCGTGCGCAACATGTGCTGGGTCGACTGACAGGGTTGTCCGCCTTTCCTGTGGAAAAGATTGGTTCGCAACTGATTGTTCAGTTTGGTTTAAATGTTTTAAAGTTCGATCGGAATCCCTAAAATATTTAGAATACCTATTATTATTTTTCTCCCCCTTGGCCACTGATGGCTTGGGTGGATCTTTTCTGGGCAGAGGGGAGTCCTTTATTTCTCTAAGGCTCTCATCTGTGTGTTCTCGGACTAAATAAATACCATATTTGGCAAAGACTGGTATGTCTATCTCTTTTTCTTCGTGGATGTACAATTTCGATGACAACAATGTTCACAACAGATTGCGTCAATTAGAATAAAATGTTTTTTTTTTTGGTTTCCCCAAAAAATTAAAGATAAATTAGTTGTTCATCAAAAAAACATTTTCTTTTAAGGTGGTGAGGTAATATTCTTTGTGCATTCGGAGGTACAGCTGCACCTCTCCTCTTAATTTAGTTGGGTTGTTATCGACCCCTTGTACCACCAGGTCTGTTTTTCGGAGCGGTACTTTGAAGTTACCTTCTTTCTCTAACTCTTTTAAACGCTTGGGTGTAACGAGGGATATACTGCTCCCACAATCTAATAAAACACATGCTTTAGCCTCCTTACTACCTATTGAGGGAGTAAGATGGACATTAGTATAGAAATGGTGTCCCAGTTTGTATGGTTTTTCAACACTTTCCTGAAAAAATGTTTGGGCAACTTTTTTATCTTTTTCTTCATTTAATACCCACTTATCATATCCTTTCTTATTTTTTCTTCTTACTGTTTTCCAGCCTTCGCCCCCATCCGAAAATTTTCTCTGTCTGTTCTTTCCTCGGAGAGGGAGAGGAAGGGCTCTCTATCTAAGGACTTATCTTCCTCTTCTTCTTCTTCACTAAACTCAGAGTCTCTTCGTTGGCCTTCGGCCACATAAACTCTAGTACTCTTTTTCTCACCGGAGGGCTTGTATCCTTCTTTCTTCTTCGTGAAGGTCCTGGGCCCTCGCCTATCTGTACCAAAACGTTCGGGTTTCAGGGCCTTTCTGCCGTTTTCCATATCGACTTTGCTGTTGTATGGAATGAACATTTGGTTTTCTCCGGAAGAGGGTTTCCATGGTGGGGCGTCCCTGCACTTGGGTTGCGAGCCCCGTCTGTGATAACCTTGACATATCCGGCAGTACGGCAATTCCCAGCGACAGAGTCTCGACGAGTGACCGATTCCTTCGCATGAAAAACAAACATGATTTTCTCTCAAATCTTGTTCAGTCACTCCTCTAATTATTCCTCTGTTTTTTCGTGGAGTCTGCTCTGTTCTTGCCTCCTCTGTCTTCCTCCGGAAAACATTAGTTGGTCTCATCTCTTCTCGTCTCTTATCCCCATATTTTGGTTTGTGGACAGGCTCTTTATTTTTTCTGTAAGAGTTGTTGTACTCTGGTTTCTGCCTATCTTCCCTTTCATCTCGGGCCATAAACACTTTTGTGGTGCGGAGTTCCGGTTGTCTCTTGTTATCCATTCTCAATAAAGCACCTTTCGAAATTAGATACAATTTGTCTAACAGTTCAGCTAAACTTATTTCCATATCAATGGCTTGCAATATTTTGTCTTTTAATCTTTCACCATCCCTGCGCTCTGAGAGGTTCTGCATGATTTTACCAATGATCATTACCTTTATATGTTTAGAATTAAACATTGCCTCCTTATCGAGGTCATACATCCTACTCTGATACTTTCTAAGCTTACTCTTTAATCCTACTATGAAATCTGTAAAAAGTTGTTCTTTCCCTCTTTTATATTCTACAAAGTCCACCCAGATCTCGAAAACATTTCTTCTATCTTCCGGTTGCAGGTAGGACTTCAACTGAGCCAAAAAATCTTCTAATCTTTTAAACCGAGAGAAAACGGGATCATGGAGCAAATAATGCCTAGCTTCACTATCTAAATTCGATGTAATGGCTGATCTGGCAAAAGTAATCTTTTGTTCTTCTGTTAGTGCGCCTAAAGCACTGAGTTTTTCTTTTAATGAAACAACATACTCCTCATACTGGATGCCAGTCCAGAGTCTGGTCTTTAAACTTTTACCATGAAGTTTTAGGGCTTCTGGCACCTCAGGCAGAGCAGGTGTAAAAAGATTTGCTTGGTAGACTGGGACTCCTGGTGTTTGAGGCATATAGGGATATCCATTCCACATTCCGGGATAAGAATACGACTGGTTAGGCATAGGGGTATACCCTGGTGGAATACCACTGTACTGAAAACCACTATGCTGAAAAGATGGAGGGGGGGCACCCTGTGGGTGGCCACTATAATATGTGTTGTTCCCTGGTGTCCCTCCTTGAGGTTGTATCTGTGGCTGAGCAGCCATGCTGTGCCCTGTTGTCCCTCCTAGGGGTTGGTGCGGTGGCTGTGCAGCCGGGTTGTACCCTGCAGGTGGGAGAGCTGGTCTCCTGACCTGATCGGGATTCAATAATGGGTCTTCTAGCCCTTGTAGAGCACCTACGGTTATTTCTTTACCTTCCCATTTATTTCCATGGGGTTTCGGTGTCTGAGGGTCTGTGGCACCCCAGTTTATTCGGCTCTTTTTCGGTACGGCACCCTGTGCGGTGCTGGGCATCAATTGTGAATCTAGTGTGCTGTCCACTATGGCGGTTTTCAAGTAATAGGGGGGATGGTCCTCTCTCCTTGGAGGTACTACTTCTCCAATACCGTGGGGGTTTTGCCTCAGAAGAGTGTGATCAGGATTTTGGCCAATATTCGGATCTGGAACTAGTGCTGGAGGGGTCCCTTGGGGAGGTGAGCCTCCCTGGGCAACGAGCACATCGCTACCCCCCTCTGGACCTTCATGTCCTTGTCCTTGGGCGCTATCTCCTTCATTCACCTCGAGATTTTCATTATCTCTCTCTAACTCCTCATTTGCATTTCCATTCTCCCTTTGGTCTAGATTTAGTCCATCTGCCATCCTTACTACTTAAAATTAAACACTAAAGTGGAACGAAATATCTTTAACGCGGTCACTTAAAACATGCAACGCGGTCGTAATACACGATATTAGCACTATTAGGTTTTACCGCAACACCTTAATATATATATATATATATAATTTATAATATAATATATATATATATATATATATATATATATATATATATATATATATAATATATATATATATATAATATATGATATATATATATATATAATAACTATAAATATTTTATACGCCCAAACTATCTAAAAAGGTAAATCACTTATTAAAAATTTTGCACAAAATGTAGGGTTTCTTGCAAGTTTGTGAAAAAATTGCCGAAGTTTTTTCCTTATCGACCGTGGTTATTTGCTACTACTTTTGACTTCTCCTCGATGAATTTACTCTATATATCATCAGGGATGAATGTTGAATCGAATTCATTCAAAAAAAAACTATCTGAAAATTCAGCTTGCCCTGTATATATATATCTAATCTCCAAAAATAGTCTGGGGGTCCTAGGACCTTGGAGTGGACCTTTCGCCTGTCCTGCTGGTTCTAAATATATATATTTATATAAGGGTGGTTGGGAGTTTAAATTTCCCGCCGATATATATATATATATATATATATATATATATATATATATATATATATTATATATATATATATATATATTATATATATTTTTTTTTTTTTTTTTTTTTTTTTTTTTTTTTTTACAAAGGTATAATGTTCCATTTAAAATTTTTTATTGTAAATGCCATGTGAGTACAACTCGATATCTCTTAAAATTAAAATTCCAATAGGAATTTGCATCATCAAAAAAAAAAAAGTTTTATCAAATTTGTTTTGTGGCTTCAAGAGACGCCATTTTGTAAATAAGTCTAGCGGAGTAGAGAGGGAAGTTAAGGATTGTGAGCGGTGATTGTGTTTGGATCACAAGGGCGCGTGTGTGTGCTATTGGCGGCGTGCGTAGTGAATGCGCGTGCGTTTGTGCCTTGCTTCAAATGCTTCGATGGAGCACTTCAGAGTGCAAATTCTTTCTCTTTCTTTTCTGTAACTTCTCTTCCTTCCTTGAATAGTATAATGGTTATATGTGTTTTTTGAACACACACACAATCATAAATAATATATAATATATATAATTATATATTATATATTATATATATATATATAATATTTATTATATATATATATATAATATATATATATATATATATATATATATATATATATATATATATATATTTAATGTAACTGGTTATAGAAGGAATAGAAAGAGGATTATAGTTAAGAATTTATAAAGAGTGAGGAATTTGAATGTAAATTTTATCAAAAATTTCTTGATTATTACCATCCACTATTTTTCCAATATGAAGCTTGTTTACCAATATCACCCCACCATCAAACTTTTTTCCCCTTAAAATTACTAGACCTAGCAATATTATTTATTATGTAAATTATACCTTAAAATTAGCATGTAGCATACACTGTAGGGCAATTTACTATAATAATAATAATAATAATAATAATAATAATAATAATAATAATAATAATAATAAAAAAATTATTATTTTTTCTTTGTTTATAATACAACTGGCCAGTTTCGCGAAACGTCCCGGGACATATTTTAATTAAAAATAATTTTTTATGAACATATATATATATATATATATATATATATATATATATATATATATATATATATATATATATATTATATATATATATATATATATATATATATATATATATATATATATATTATATATTTATATATATAATTTTAATCGAATGAAGTCTCTAATGAGGTCATTTGATTAAGAATTAGGTCCTTCATTGTGAAGTTTTCTTACTATGAATCCTGCCCTCCTCCTTGGAGGGTGTTATGGGGACGCCGAGTGAGGTTTTGCTGTACTGTCTATGAATCATTTGCCTGCAATTTCTGACTCGTTAGAAGATCCGTCGGATTCTGGCAATGGGCCGTCAGTTGTCAAAATTTCTCTTCTTGAGTTAATTTGAACTATCAAGGAGTTGGATTAACACTCAGAACCAAGATCCAATTTTATTGTTGCGTTTCCGCAGAGATTCAAAATAGTATCGACAGTAAAAAAACCTATAAAATTTAATAAGGAAAATTAGGAATAATATTACATAAACAATTTATGCTGCAATAAAACGCTTCGATTAAGATATTAAATTATACATTCAATAATTTGGTTTCATGTACTGATTTTTGTTTACATGCTTTAGATTACACTCATATAACATTTAAATAATTTTCTATTTAGGTAATTTTCTCAGATAGTTAATATTTTATTAGCATGAATATCACAATATTTATTTATTAATAAAATTACAAACTATAGATTTTGTAACCTCTCAGCTTCCCTCGAGGTTAGATATCAATGAGAGCTCTGCTCTCGAGTTTGTTTCCAACCAAGATATCTCATCATATAAGTGAGTAAAAATTTGACTGTGAGAAATAAATATTCGGCTTATATAGATTTATATATATATATATATATATATATATATTATATATAATAATATATATATATATATAATATATAATATAATATATATATATATATATATATATATATAATATATAATATATATATATTGTATAACGGCATATCTATATATATACAGGAGCATGCGTGTATATATATATATATTTTGTACACCATATATATATATTAGGTATGGTATATATATATACATAGAAGGTATGTATATATATATATATATTAAAACACTGCGAAAGAATACTAGTCTTTTTTCCTTATTTCTGACTAAAGCAGAGATCTTTCATACCAAGCAGTAGAAGGGGTATATATATATATATATATATATATATATATATTATATATATATATATTATATATTATAATTATAATAATATAATATATACTATTATATATATATATATATATATATACTTATATATATATAATATATTATGCGTAACTACCCAATCAAAAATCACTTCCACTTCACTCGTCAACGTTCACAACTGGTTGCTTTTACAGCGTCAGAAAGACTAAATTTCCTTTCGGAAAGGAGAAGGCGAGAGCCGAGGTGGGCGGAAGTAATGCGTACAAAACAAAACATGTAAATTTGCATTCGTTTGGATATCAAACTGAGGTATTGCTACGTGACAATATTCTGTTTCAACGATCGTTCTAGAACGATTTTGAGTGTAAGAATTTCGTTTAATTTTGTTCTGGAGGAAGTGTGTATATATATTGCATATACCAACCTTTACTCCGACTTATATATATATATATATATATATATATATATTATATATATATATATATATATAATATAATATAATATATTATATAAATATAATAATATATATATATAGGAGATATATATATAGTTAAATCCAGTTTAAAACCACAAATATCTCAATCAATATCTCAAAACTAAAATAGCTACAGGGAAAAGGAATACATTGTTGAATTCCTGATAAAATTTATGCGGAAACTTGTAAAAAAAAAAAACATTATCTCAAAAAACTTTACCAAAATAAAAAGTTTTTTTTTAAAAAAAAACAGTTTTTTTTAACCTTTTTGGAATCCTTGTAAAATTTGAGTTAGGAAAATGAAAAATAAAATGAATAAAATAAAATAAATATTGGCTATTTTTTTATTAGGAGCAGGGGACTAGTATAAGTATATATATTATTTGGAAGTATTAGGAGCGGCAATGTAGGGGGCTGAGCCAACGGGAACACAGGGGGGACACGTTTTTCCAGTACCCCGTTAGGGGAGGGGTGGAGTAACCCCGCGACACTTGATAATATCAAGAGCGGGGTTCCCGGAGACCCTTTCCCCAAGGGGGCGAATTAGTCCTTACCGTAGTTCCCGGAAGGCGAGAGACCCCGACTCCTGCCATCGGTGCGTATACCCTTGGGGTATTCTTTAGTTTAAAAAAAAGCAAATTATAGAAAGTCTATTTATTTTAACGAGTAACCAATACAAAGGTCTCTAAATAGGCTCTCTAATCATATTACTATAATTCTTAACAATAATTTAACTTTTGTGTTTTTTTTTGTTACATTTTCCTATCTAAAAAATTTTACCAGGATTCCAAAAATGTATTCCTTTTTTTTGTTTTTTTTTTTTTTTTTTTTTTTTTTTTTTTTTTTTTTTACATTTTCCGCACTAAAATTGGACCAGCATTCCAGCAATTAATCGTACTAAAGGTACTATTGATCCGATTCCTACCTTTTCTAGATATTGTGGTTTTAAACTGATTCATGAAGAAATTTTTTTCTATTGAAAGCTTCAGGGTTAATGATTTTTTTTTTTGTTTGGAAATGATGGATCAATTTGTTTGTCACCTGAAGAAATTAATAAGAAAGGTAATAGTATTGAGAAAATAAAAAGATTAGGCTAAAACTAACGGACAAAACTACTACGAAGAAAGAGCCTTCTACCAAAGAAAATGACATTATCAAATTTGATATAATAATAATAATAATAATAATAATAATAATAATAATAATAATATTTTTATTATTTCTTATTATTATTATTATTATATTATAATTATTATTATATTATACTATTATCATATTTATTATTTAATGATTATTAATTATTATTAATTATTATTATATTATTATATTATTAATTATTCCTCTTTTTAAATAACTTGTAGTGTTGATAATTAATAATAAGTGTAAAATAAGAAGAAGAAGAAGAGGAACGAAAATTTGATGACGCGCATGTAAAGAAAAGTAAAAGTTAGAAGAAGAAGAAGAAGAAGAAGAAGAAGAAGAGAAGAAAAGAAGAAGAAGAGAAGAAGAGTAGAACGAGAAGAAGCTGAAGAGAATTGGAAGAAGAAGAAGAAGGAAGAAGAAGAAGAAGAAGAGAAGAAGAAGAAGAAGAAGAGATAATAATAATAATAATATTTTTATTATTATTATCATTATTTTATTATTATTATTTATTATTATTATTATTATTATTATTATTATTATTATTATTATTATTATTATTATTATTATTATTATTATTAATTGTCATAATTTAAATTATAATATTGTAAATTTTTTTTTGTCAACAAGTTTACTTGTGCGTACAAAGGCCTACTCGTAATATAAAGTGCCTAATAATTGGTTAAAAAAGTGTAAATATTATTATTATTATTAGATATTATTAAAATTTATTGACATAATTCTTTTTTTTTCATTGTTTATTTTGCATATTACCATGAAAATAAAAGTTCATAATTTGGGAAATTCACGTTTCCATTTTCCATTGGGAGTCGGGAGTCGGGAGTCGGGAGTCGGTTGTTTCTAAAATCGACTCTGGGAGTCGGGAGTCGGAGTCGGTTGTTTTCAAAATCGACTCTGGGAGTCGGAGTCGGGAGTCGAGTTATTTTTTCTCGACTCCCCATCCCTGATATATACCGTCATTATATTTTAATTTTTATTATATATAATAATATATAATATAATATATATAGTATATATAATATAATTAATATATATAATATATATATATATATATATATATATATATATATTAATTATACTATATATATATATATATATATATATATATTATTATGTTGTTACCTGTGTTTTAGTATGGTATGAGGACTATGGTCTGAATAAGATAGTATAGATCTAAGTTCAATGTGTTCAGATGAACAATCTTAGGGGTGTGCTAGTGTGAGTAAGAATTGATTAAAGAGAGAATGAACGTATATAGAGAGTGTGTTGGTGTGAAGAAAAGGGGTAAATGAGAGAATAAATGAAAGTATGTTGAGATGGTTTGTCATGTGGAAAAGGATGAATGATAGTCGTTGGTAAGCGGATGTATAGTGGTGGAGTGTGTGGGAACCGACCGGCTGGGAGACCGAAGAGAAAGTGGATTTGAGTCAGTAAATACGAATGTCTGAAGGAGAGAAATGTGAGTTTTGAGAGGCGAGAGTAAGGGTGCATGATAGGAGAGAGTGCGGGGTTGTGTATGGGGGCATGGTTGTGCCCACCTGGGCCAGGGGATGAAACCTTACATTGGACGATTTACCATAGTGAGGGTTTCCGTCGCGGTCCCCATTGATTGCTCTAGGGTGGATTTTCTGTCTTTGACGAGCTCTCACTAATTAATGGGTACAGGAGGGGGCGGTAAAGCTGTGCTTTCTTTCGACGTTTGTCATGTTTCTCCTACTGCTTTTCTTTTTCCGATGCTTGTAGCGCACCTTACCCCCAATCTGTTGGGGCAAAGAGAAGGTGAAGGAAAGAAGAATATATATATATATATTATATATATACTATATATATAATATATATAATATATATATATATATATAATATTAATATATATATATATATATATATAATATATATATATATATATATATTTTTTTTTTAAAGGAATTAGTTATTGCACTTCAAAGAACAGGTGACCCAGGACAGCTTTCATCTTTGAGGCTTCCGTTGGAACTCCTGGCATCCCTTGATCCATCCCCTGATTCAGATGTCCCAGGATGGGAGTCCTGTGCCAGAGTAATGGAAGCAGTTAAGAGTGTGGTTACTGGATTAGTTCAATTCATTCAGCATCATGGTAATCGCAAAATCACGGAAGCTCATCATGCCCATAATGCCAAGTACAAAACGAGTATGTGTCGTGATCAAAGTCAAAGGGGTAGTTGCCCCAGAGGTAATGATTGCACATTTGCTCACTCAGATGATGAATTGGAGAAATTCCGAAGTCGAAGCCGAAAGCATACCAAAGTCGGGACACATTCAGTCTCTTCCTCTGTTTCAGTAATTAATTCGGCTCTTCATAATAATCATAATGGTAGTAATGGTAGTAGTAATAACGGTAGTAGTAATAGTAAACTGCACCAAAACCATCTCCATCATCACCAGCAGCATCATTCCCATCACCACAACAGTAATAGTAAAAATGAACAGAATAATAATCAACCTAAAATGAATCAATATAATTCTCATAATAGGAGTTCTCAAAAAAATTCAAGTCAGATTCAACAGCAGCAACAACAGCAGGAACAGCATAATCAGATTCCTTCTCCTCAACAGCTTCATTCTCAGCCTCAGCAGCATAGTGTTGTTCAGCATTCAAACCCACAGCAACCACCCTCTCAAATAAATGCGCCAGTACACATAGCCCCTAATCCTATTCTTTCCATCCCAGCTCAGTCACTACATCCCGCTGAAATTCCAAGGTCAATTATTAAAAATGGGGACAGGCCATCTGTGTTGCCAGTAATTGGGAAGCCTATGGTTGTTGAAGGAAATCATTCAACCAGGCATCGCCCCGCCTCCACCAACCCCACAGCTATTAATCCATATGAACCTCCCAAATTTGTACAGGTTCCACCACATTCACGTCTACCCCAATACAGGTTCCACCACATTCATCTACCTTACCTGTTATACCAGCTGCAGCATCTGCAGGTGTAATGCGCCAGGCAATAGCACCCCCACCCACTCCAACTCCTGTTTATGCTACGCCAATACCAGAGTACACTTTTGGACCTTTCCCACCACAAGGCACAATTTTTGCTCAATCTCGCAGGAGTAACGATAACCCCGTAGCGACGCAGAGAGCGCCTCCTGCAGGCCCATGAGGTATATCCACACCAACGACGTGCCGTGAATCCAGCTAATTGCATCCATCTGCAGCAGCCGCAGCTTCAACGCCAGTTTACTCTCCTCAGCATCCTGCCTCACTTTTGCCTGATATATATTCGCCAAACGCACAGACTGTGTTGGTGAATCAGGAACAAATGTTCAACATTATAAGTCACCCACGAGATTTTACAGTTGGTGCTACAAGTATTCCTGTAGCAGACACAAGGCAGACTAGTGTAATGGACAAATCTGTTGTATCATCATGGCTTGAAGTAACTGATAATCAGATGATTGCTGAAAACATTACATTTACAAGTGGTTATACAGTAGCCAGCCACGACGACCCTTCACCTTACATCCACTGAAACACCTACACCCAATCAAAAACACACTACCTTCATGGATAATATAACAATATGCACCACTCACAACAAGCAACATATACACAATATGACCATCACAACAAGTTCAACTTCAGATATCATTGCTTCAAAATCATTGACAGAGCTGAAAGAGAGGAAGGAAGAATTGTTAAATCAGCTAGAGAATATCGTTGGAAAAGAAGCTATTGATGAAGTGGCCTCACAAATAGCAAATGGTGAAGTAGTTTCCACAACCACTTCTATATTTCCAGAATATTCAGCCACATACAGTATATGGACATCCGGGGCAAATTTATCAAATATTTCTTGGGCTGCAGGTAAATCTCCAGAGAAGACTTGGGATCCATCCAAAGGATATCGTTCTAATGCCGAAACTGTTAAACATGGTGGCAGAGTTGATATCATATTTCAATCACTCCAGTCGATCCTACAAGTATGTTCTTTTGTGGCTCAGAACAGTGTGCTTGTAAGGCTCGTAAATCTGATATTAATAGTCTTCTATATCTAGACATGTAATTGTGGAGGCTCAAGGAGTGAATGACCCAATGTGATCCAAATTTGTTTATGAATACAATCGGACAATGGAGGGCGTACATTTTATAAGATGGTTGTTTTGATTATGGCGAGTGTTTATGTGCTCGCTAGCAGGTCAATGGCTGTTAAACATTGTGTCCGAAAGAAGATTCATTCATACTGTGCGGTTTGGGACAACATATAAGGTCATCATGTTGGAAAGATACGAAATCCAGGCGCCGCGCAGCGGTTTAGTATTATCAATTGAGATTTTAATGATTGTGTAATTTATGCCGGTAGAATGTTTATCAAAAACATATTAGTAGACTTAGACTAAGGTGTTGTTCAAACTATTCCTATTTGTCGACGAGATTAATTATTTAAATTTTAGGAGAAGCAGCATCACACACTTTGGAATCAAGCTCCTTAGATCTATCGCAGCCTGAAGAATTTAAGCTAAAAGTAAAAATATTTTTTTTCATAACTTTAAAATATTGCAAGACAATATCTTACGCATAGTTAATAAAAAGAAATACAATTTGCAGTAAGTGATCTAAGTAGTTATTAGTAGTAGTAGTAGTAGGTAGTCCTAGTCATAGTAGTAGTGTATGTATAGTAGGTAGTTGTAGCAGCAGAAGGGTATATAGCACAAGTATTGTAAGTAGTATATAGTGGGTATTAGTAGTTAGTAGTAGTTAGTAGTAGGTTTACATTATATAAAAAATATTTCTTAAATTATTCCTTATTATATATTTGAAAAGATGGTAAATATTAAAAAGTTCACACTTTAGCAAGTGATAGAAGGTATACCGGAATTGCCCGAAGTTAACTGGACATCGAAAAGCATATTTGAACTAAATAGGTAGTACTCATATGTATATAGTTATATATAATATATATAATATTATATATATATTATATATATATATAGTATATATATTATTATATATATATATATATATATATTTATATTATATTATATATTCATCTGCAATTAAGTATTAAGAGATAAAGTAGAATATCACGTTGCTTATGAATAGTATATACAAGAAGGAAAATTAGATATATTTCTTTTTAATATTGAAGTAAAAATATAAAAAGTTTCAAATTTCACGTCGACTTCCCATAGACTATTAAAACATTTTTATATGTAGATAATGAAATTATCTTCCTGTAATACTTATAAGTTAATAATGATTTTTTAATATATATATACTATTACTTTATTCATTTTTTATATATTATATATATATGTATATACTATTATAATATATATTATTATATTATTTATATATTATAGTATATAAATATAATATATATATAGATATATTAATATAATATATATATATGATATTATAACTATTATATATAATATATATATATAGTCAAATATATATAGTTTATATATATTATACTATATATTCCGATCCAGTTATGTTTAATTTATATATAGCATTTAAGTGTATTTAAATATTTATAGAAATGCCCTAACTATTGAGAGAGAGAGAGAGCGAGAGAGACGAGAGAGAGGGAGAGAGGTATTATATAATATAATATATATATTATTATATATATCATATTATAAATATATAATATATATTATATATATATATAATATTATTATATTAATACTATATATATAGATATATATATATAATATATATTACTATATCATATATTATATATAATATATTTACGCACATACATATATGTGATCATAATATTATCATAATATATATATATATAATATACCGGCATGTGTGATAATGTATGTGAAGGGAGAGGTTTTCTGGTTCCCATCACAAATACCCATTGGTGAGGTATCAAAATTTTTATCAACCTATTCTCTGCTTATTCACTGGAAATTAAATGTAGATTCGTTTTCATCTTAAATCAAATAAACAAAATAGTTTAACAAACTTTTTGCTTCCCTTAAAAAAGTTTCTAACTACCGGTTCGGGCGAACCGATTTTAAACCTGCTCCGGCTCACCACTGCATATACCGATACCTTTATTTGATGGCTTCAGAATATGTGCTCTATTTAAAATGAAAAACAAAAATATTTGATAAAGATTGATGAAAAAGGAAACGAGAGAGGAGAGATGGAGAGGAAGGGAGAAAGATAGGATAGGGGAGAGAGAGGGGAGAGAGAGGAGAAAGAGAGAGAGAGAAGGGAGGAGAGAGAGTTTAAGAAATATTTTGGTTTATTATGTGGTAGTGTTACTTCGGTTTTTAACATTTTCATATTTTTAAATTATGTCTTGGTGAGGACGTGTATATAAATGTTGAAAGGCCTAACTTTTTTTTTTTTAATTTTAATTTAATTTTTATATATAAGATTATTTTTGTTAGAGATTGATGCGGGTATAGTGAATCTTTACATATATATATAATATAATATATATTTTATAATAATTATATATTATTTATATCAATATATAATATATATTATATATATATATATATAGTACTATATATATTGTGTGTGTGTGTGTGTGTGTGTGTGTGTGTATCAGTTTATCTTATGTTCAAGATTAACCACAAAAACGCCTTCAAATATAATTTCCCCCATTCAGTCGAATTTCGGAGTTAAAATAGGTATAGTTGTACAACTTCTTACGTCTTTTACTTATCCTTTCCATTTTCTGCTGAAATAATTAGCAATCTTCTCAGATCTTTAGAAGTAAGCAAAGTTTTTGTTTACTTCATCAATCTGTGATTTAACATTTGTCAGACGATTAAAATCTTCAGTATTCTTTTGTTCCACGATTCTGAATTTCAAAACCTTCATCTTCTGTTTTCAAGTATTTTTTAATTTCTTACGTCGACTCAACTTTTGATTCTTTTTTTCCAAATTCAAAATCCTTTCACCAGGTTTTCTACTTGTCTTAGATTCACACATAGTCGAAATGTATATCACATTCACAGAAAAAAATAGTAGTTATGGAAACTTTTGTCTAAACCCAAGTATAACTAGAATCCATTATCCACATTATAATTAACTATGTTAGGTATATTAAAAATAGTGTAATAAAGAACATAAGAGATGTAAAAAAAACCATGATTTTAATATTTTACGACTGTTTTTTTTTCTTGCAACCATCTCCTGAGAGTATTAAAACTTTCTCATCATAAGTGCCAAAATAACTAAAACTATTAAAAGAATTAGTTTTCTAGGTACACTCTTGATTACATATACTCCATTCATATATATATATATAATTTAGTGATGGACCGGATGTCAAAATTTGACTGTTTGCGGATGCGGATGCGGATCTTAAAGAGGATGATGATGCGGATGCGGAGTGCGGATTAAGTAGAATGAGGATCGGATGCGGAATGCGGATGCGATGTTTACCCTTTGAGTTTGAATTAAAAATTATATATATATATATATTATATTATATATCTATATATATATATATATATATATATATATCTATAATATAATATTAATATATGATATTAATATATACTTTTACGAGTTTCACACATACACCGGCGAGCCCATTCAAGGAGAGGTGTGCAAACCTCAGATATTCATCAACTGACATAAATTAAATTATGCAGATGAGCAGGCTTTAAAGTGAGATAGATATAAATTCAGCAAGAAACAGAAAATGGAAGAGAATTTCTCTGAACAGAGGTGGCAGAAAAAGAGCACCGCCGACAGCCTGGAGTTACAATTATCAAACAAACTCATGTGCGAACACCACCTCCTTGTGCTACGTAGGCCTCCGTAAAGGTAGTGGGATTCACGACGAGTTGAATAAGCTCCTGAAGCACCTGCCAGCTTCGGTACATACAAAAGAGATACGAAGCACACAACATCACGCGTAAGATAGAGGGTCAAGTGAGCTGGAAAATACAGAACAATTTTATAAGCTTTTGGCTTTTTTACTTATCACAAGCCGGGTGAAACCATAACCCCCCCCCCTGAATATAGAGAGTACTGCCATACAAGGCGGATGAAGCTTTAGTATAGCTAGAGCAATCTGAGAAGAGAAAAAAAAGTCTTGCAGCCTAAACAGAAATCCCAGTTTATTTGAGGCCGCCTAAGCAACCGTTGTGATGAGGTTTCCGAGACATTTTTTTTTTATGTTACGAGCAAGGATTTTATATTGTCACAGGAGGACCGAGAGAACTTGAAAGAGATAAGGGGAAAAGTAAGAAGGTGTACTTGAGAGGAGATTTGTAGAGTTGGGTTTTTAAAGGATTGAATTTCACAAGGTTGAGGACCACCCCCGGAAATTCTATAGATCAGCGAGAATAGAAATAGGAAAATTAGAAGAAAGCAATTCTAGAAGTAAAAGAGAGAGTAGAATTGAAATGAGTTGAAGAAGAATGGAGAAGAAGGAATAAGGAGAGTTAGATGTGCAGGTGAGTGAGAAGATCATTAATCGAAAAGGTAGGATACATAGTAGGTGATAAGAACAGAAACCCTGAAGAATCACACTTTGAACGAAAGACTCCGCCATCAACACAGAGTATATGTAAGCTGATCTTGAAAGAAAACTCAAAAAAAGTAAGCAAAGAGAAGGAGAAACTCCAAAGGAGGGGAGCTTGGAAGCAAACCTTTAATGCCATTGGAATATGTCGTATTATATCAAGTCTCCTCGTAGTTCCTGAGGGTGGAAAATTAAATCAGTTAGATAGAAAGTATATCACAGTAGACCTCGGCTCCGAAAGCAGTACTGGCGAATCGGAGAAGGGATGAGACTCTAGATGATTCTAAGAAAATGAGAGTTGAGAAGGTTTAAAAGATCTTAGATTAAATACAATGAGAAGTATAGGCGATATTAGAAGGATACAAAGGCTATCCTTTCCGAACAGGTTTGAGACTGTTCGGTTTTCAAACTGAGGGAAAGTATTTGAGTAATTGAGAATAGAGAATATAGTTGAACAGGGGGGGGTCAGAAACGAAAGCACTATCTCAAAAATTCGGGGAGTGAATGCATCGGGCACCACTTCTACATCACGAGATTTCAGGAGCCATGCACCCAACATTCAAATGTAATCAAGGCAAATGGCATAAGACACTGAGAGACAGAAAAGATGAGGAGGAGGAGTGCGAGAATCGTCTAGGGTTGAGTTAGAGGAAAATAGAGGCCGAAGAGATTTTTCTTTTCAAGTCTGGAGAATAGCAGGCAGAACCAACAGTTGAAAAGAAGGAGGAAAAGACATATTTACACGAATATTGTTAAGATGTTTTGGATGCAGGCCAGAAAGATTTATACAGTAGGAGACTCAATGGAGGGTAGCGCACTTCGTTTGAATGAAAGCCCGCTTTGCTCGCGAAGAGTATCCTGCAACGATTTTCTAGCTGAATGAAAATTGCAAGAGTGATAGAAGAAAGAGATTTTTTCCACCCCTGATACGCACTTGTCTCTAGCCTGAATACAGAGATGAAGCTCGGCGAACCATGGATTATGAGGAGGAAAGATTTAGTCGAAAGAAGGAATGCTCATACCATCACGATTACAGCTCCCTCATTATTCGGAAGGAGAGGTCACCAGAGTAAGTCAGTCATTCAATTTATGCCTAACGTAGAAACTGGACGCAAGGCACACAATCGCCCGATAAGTGCTAGCAAAACGTGTAATATATATTATATATATATTCATAATTACTTAGTATATATATATACATAATATAATATATATATATATATTTATTATATATAGAATATTATTTTACTATATACTATATATATAATTTTATTATATATATATTATATATATAATTATATTAATAATATAATAATAATTATTTATCTAGTATATAATATATGTATACTATAGAGAAAGAGAGAGAGAGAGAGAGGGAGGAGAGAGAGAGAGAGAGAGAGAAGGAGAGTAGAGAGTATATGATAAATGCTATACGCGTTGACCTGTATTATTCTACAGAAATGCTTCCCAAGTGAACGTCGCAAATAGGAAGATTATGTAAACGTTTACTTAATCTACTTAAACTCACAATTTAAAATTCACATTTACATAAATTATTATAGATGATTAAATTAAATAGATAATATCAACCTGAGCTTCGTGGCCGTACGCGAAACATTCGCTCAGACTGAGATTTTGAAATAAAGACTTCTCTGATTATGTACTATTTTCATAATTGAGTATTGGCACTTGGTCGTCTTGTAGAGTTTCAATAGTCGATGAGACATAGAAAGTACTTTTCAGAGATTATAATTTTATTTATTAGCTATTTATGAGGGAGATTCTTTAGATATTTATAGTTATTTCGTCTATTGAATACCTCTTTGTAAGTTGAAACGATAAATATACCTTCTTTTCATTAATAGAAACACAATTCACATCATAACTATACAGAAATACAAGTTAAACAGAAAACTCACGGATCTTTATTATAAATAAACACATCATATACAAAGAGGTGAATATCAAATAGACGAAATAACTATTATAATTAGTTTAAAGAATCTCCCTCATTAAATAGCTTAATAAAAAAATTTATCCCTCTGAAATACTTGCTGGGTATTCCTCATCCGCTATGAACTTCAGAGAATGTTGCCAATAATTTATTGAAATAGTCATAATCAGAAAAGTCTTAATTTTCAATCTCAGTCCTGGACAAGTTGGGTTGCGTACGTAACGAAGCTCAGTGCTGAATTATCTTAATTACTACTTATCATACTATAGGATATTTAATTAACTGTCAGATTTAATTGGGATTTTTAAGTTTTCTTTATTATTATTAAATGTTATAAATTATCATCTTTGTTGAAACCTCAAGGAAGCAGAATTCTTCTATATTATTTATAATTTATATTATTATAATAATATATTATATATATATTAATAATATATTATATATATTATATTCTATATAATATTATTATATCGTATATATATTATATATAGTATATATTATATTAATCAGAATGAAAATTCAATTACAATTATTCCCATAACCTTGAAGATGCAAAATATTTATTTTATACTTTATCAAATGTAGAAAACATCCGCATATTCATTTTTCAAAAGAGATGCGGATGCGGATGCGGTGTTACCTGCATCACTAATAGAGATGTTAATTTAGGTGCGGATGTTCCGCAATTGCGGATGCGGATGTGGATTCTAATACACAATATTATATAATATATCAATATATATATATATATATATATATATATATATATATATAATATATGATATTATATTATATATAATATTATATATATATATATAGTATAGGCTATAAATAATATAATATATATAGTATAATAATATATATATAATTATATATTATATATAATATATACATATTATATAGTATAAAGTTTATATTATATTATATATATTATATATATATATTTATTATATTTATATATAATATATACCGGTATATATAAAAGAAAATTAAACAGATGCTATTCCCTTTTATTACACCACAAACATAATGAAAGAAGCTCATGAATATATTCAGTGGAATTGCAAAAATTCTTTGTGTAGCAATGAAGAAAAATGCAAGAGATGATTTTCAGCACTTCAGCTCTTCATGTATGTCAATATGCATCTCTTATTACGGGCGTTTGTCAGGTAAGAAGCCTAGCACTTTCGTTCTGTAAATCGAAATATAATAAAACGAAGTTGTGAGATTGGGGAAAGAATGGTGGTTGGAAAGGTTTTTTTTAATCTTGGAAATCATTAAGGAGTTCTGAAGTTTTTTTTTTTAATGGTTATTGTTTTTTACGGTTTTAATAATGGGTTAAATGTTTTTTTTTAATGTTTTTTTTTAATAGCTATTTATGGATGACCTTCAGGAAAGATTAAAGGATATATATTTAGGGATTAATAGGATATAAAGGTTTAGAGTTATGAGTAGAATGCAGGGGGTGGACTAAGTTCCACTGCATATATATATTAGATTTAATATGAATGTGAAAAATTATAGATATGGTATAATGTTAAATAAGTGAAAAGGATCTTCAGATTACCGAAAATGCGATTATCTACAAAATTTCGAGACATGCTTTAAGTACATATATATTAAACTGATACTTAGGGCTATATAAAGGTTTTAAAGACTCACTCACATAATAATAACTGTTATTTATAATAATGTGGGAACTTTTAACAAAAATATTTAAGATATATTAGTCAGTATATGTATTTTAAAGATAAACTCTACATTTAAGGTGGCGAAGAGAAATTATGTTCTGTGATGACTAACACTAGAGCATGATACAAGAGAGAAAATAATTTTAATATGATAACCGGAGTTTGCATTTGATTTTTTATAATATATTGGTAATAATGGTTAAATGTTTAATAATGGGTTTAGTATATACGGTTGAGTATTTGTTTAGAAGTAATATTAATAAAATATGGATAAACGGACTTTTCTATTTTAAAATATTAACTGATCAATTAAGTATAGAGGGTCAATAGAAGAGAAGCCCAGTATATTAATTTATAGTACAAGGATAGTAAATAAGTAACCTAGAAGATTGGTTATTTACGTTACTTATATATATAATTATAAAGTAATGATATATATGTATGGTATAATAAGACAGAAATGTACAATGATTTAGTCTAAAATGAGAAGTTCAAGATAAAGATTATAGGTACATTTATTTTAAATGTCATCTATATTGCTTCATGATGATTTACAAGATGAAAAGATTAGTAATATACAATTTAGTTTGGTAGACTATAATAGGTTCTTTGTATTGCTAATGTACAATTACGATATATACAGAATTTATGGGATAAGTTATAGATATTAGCTTATAGATTATAGATTATCAATAAGTAAATATAGTGTTTAGGACTAGTGCTTATGATAATTGGAGAATTTATATACTGAAATAGGTATAGGTGTATAGTTATTACAATGCATTTTTAGAGAGATAAATGGATGGTATATTATTTTTTTAAGTCAAACTTCATACACTTATTTTATTTGATTTGATAATATGGTGATAGTTACCTTAAGTACTGGAACTTGAGTGACAATATAGATATTTGATGATTTGTAGCCTATCTTTAAGTAAGTGATTAAGTAGGAGAAGTATAGGATAAATTAGGCATTATCGTATCTTAATCATATATAATCTACTTCTCGTAGTTATATGATATATAGGATTTGAGTAAAAAGTAACTGAAAATGTTTGAGAGAGAGTAGTTAAGCGGATTATTCTATTAGAAAGGTAAGGTTACTTATAGTAGACAACTTTTATAGAATTATAGGATAATACGTAGCATACTTAGCTATTGACCGACATGGGAAATTACATTATGTTTGATAAATGTTCTATATTAATATGAATCTATGATAAAATTTAGCTAAGAGATAGTGTTTTTATTAATATCATAATCATAATTTTTGAATATGAGTGTTCCATGCAATTGTGTATATATATATGAGTATGGATAGTGAGTAATACTAATATTGTATATGGATTTAGAGTTAGGTATTGTGAAATAGAAACTATGATGTGGCTTTAATAAGTGGTATAATCTAACATGTGAATATATAGTGAAAGTAATTAGATTATGATCCATCACAGTGAGTTATCATGGCTTAGGGTATAGCCTATACTATTGTTACTTTACATTAAACTTATAGCTTAATGAATAACCAGTCGGATGTACAAAAGAGCTATTTGAGTTCTATAAGTTATTTGCAGATTGTAATCTATAAGTGGACCACCTATATTATTCATGTTTATAGATAAATATTATTGTGAATGTGATGCATAAATGTAATTATACTAATGACTTGATAGATGCTGAAACGTTGTATCTGTGGCGTTATAGAGATAACTCTATACACATTACATATGAGCAAATGGTCTTGATAGATATTGGACTGTGCTGAGGGGTGAAAACGTTTTTACTGGTCTTAAAACACATTCCAGATTTTGGCTCTACATTATTTTATAGTATCTTACTCAGTTAGTAATGACAGTTAGGTAACATACGACCTTCATCGCAGAAGTGTAGATAATAACCGAAGAAAAAAAAAAGACGATACCTACTAACTTTAGATAGGATAAAAGAAAGAAAAAAAGATAATAAAGATATTATAACATACACACACACACCTATTAAGAAGAATCATGGCATCTATAGGTATCATGATCTCTCAAGCAAACAATATAATCTATATCAACATTATAATTGGGTCACATAGTGCTATTTTGGAGATCTGATAATGTATTCTGTATATACAAAAGTTCTATGAAGTAATCAAAGTTTAAATTCCTCTGTTTACTACTTGTCGATAAATTAGGGTCAAATTTTCTCGCAGAAAGCAATTTACACAAAGGTGAAGAAGCTTGCTATATACTTAGATGGTTCACACTTGTTCAAAAGGCTTCTTAATCTGATTATTGAAGCTATCGAGAATAAGAAGTAACTCATTAAGATAATATGCTAAGAGAGTGTAATGATAAGCAACGATGTTTCCTGGTTTGAGGGTAAGAGTAATGAGGAAGGCTGAAGGTAGTTTAGAAAGTTATTTTCTATGTATAGTACGAGCGATTTTCATAGGGGAGTGTAACAAGTTACAAATTTTTGATATCTTAATGATAATACACGAGACCATATTAAATTTTAAGGGTAAACTGGACGGTGACCGGTCCATAATAAAGAAATTGAGAAGAAGCATCATCTGATATATAAGAAAGCATTGCATCTTACTAAGTAATTATATAATGGGTTGATATTAATATTGTAGAATGGTACTGCCATTAATGGAGGTTGTTATGTATGGTAGAAACCGATGCATATAACTTTAAGTACGTGTGGTTAGTTCGTTAATGGATAGTTTAGGGTATCATATATATATTGGAACCAAGTACCAAATTTAGGGCGAGGTTTATTATTTAAGTTATTATATATAGTATGATAATATTATGTTAATAATTCACTTTCAACCATATAATAAGTTATTATATGGTTGCGTTTATTCATTATAATATATATTATTATATATATATATATATATATATGATTAATATATATAATATGTAATATATATATATCTATATATTATTATTATATATATAATTATATATTATTAATATCTATAGTATATATATATATATATATAATGTATGTATATTATATGATTATATTATATATATATTATAGTATATATGAATATATAAATATATTTATATTAATATTATATTTAAAATATTTAAATATTAAGTTTGATGCTTATTTGGGGTGGATTTGTATTATCTATTAATTTAATTTACAATTGACAAAGCCCTATGGATAGTGCTTATATTGTGAATATATTAGCTCATGTAACACGTATTGGTTTTGGGTATTGTACGGGAAGTATTGATATGTTATATATACCTATGTTCTTCTTATACTGTCTTCATATATTCTTATGTACTTATTGAATTGTGAGTAGTCATAAATATAGATCTAACTGTTTGGTTAATTAGTGAAAGTAGATCATAGCTACCTATAAACATATATAGGATACGTTAGTTATTTATATATTATATATAATAATGTACTTGGGATTATATATATACCGATCTAAAAGCAGTATTATGTTATATTTTGTGATTTATATGTTGCTATAAAAGTATCCATAGTATATGATTTTTATCTTTAGAAATATAATTTATTTTAAAACTTTACCGAAGTGCTAAGTACAAATTACTACTGACATAGGGTTCACACTTCAGGAAATTCAGTGATAAGGTCAGGAAAATAAAAAATGTTATTGTATCACAGATGGATAAGTCAGGGAACGTTTTAAGAATATGGCTTAAGTCTCATGGAGATAATTGTCTAAAAAACACATTATGAATGAATGATCTATGGACGAATAGTTTGGCTAATATTTTTTATAATGTTTTATACCTTACTGTATATAATAATTGTGGATAGGAGATTGTTTTTATTTAATAATGTAATGAAAGTGATTGGCTGAAGGATGGAGTACATTATCACAGAATATCTCTTACTTTTATACTGTTTTCTATTCTATATTTTGTTATCTTACAAAAAAGCCAAGATTAACTGACAAGATCTCGCTTTTATCGACTTTAATTTTAAATTATCGATTTACTATTATATCTGATATGATAGGTAGAGTGGTCTATCTAATATTGATATGTATGTATTTAAGACTGTCTATATAACTTATGACTTAATCTGTTTATTATCTTTTATCTTTTAGGGTTATTTTACTACTTATTTGAGAGGTTGAGAGTGATTTGGATTTTTGGGTTATCTTAGACCATAACCTGCTTATTAAAGTGATCACCGAGGTAATAAAATAAATATAAATAATCATATATAATATATAATATATATGACAGATTATATTTATATGGTTGGAATCAAAACTGTAACCTATATAGATTTCAGGTGAGTTGTAGTAGGCTTGATGTTCTCCTAATGGACATTTACTGTAAAGTATTAGTAAAAGAACTTTGATTCTATCTACCGTGGGCTGTCTATATATAAGTCACCACGTTTCACTCTAACACACATATTTCAATTTCCAGATAGGTTTATGCTTATAATTGAAATTAATAAAATCTAGCATGGATCATACATTCATTTAGAAATAATACCTATTTTTGTTATGAGTATATATTCTATAAATATAATAAAACTTTTAGTGAAAGTAGTATGGCTAGTACATGTAGTTATGCCCTCGCCGCTTTAGTCATGGCTCAAGTTATATATGCGTATTATAGTAATATCTCAGGTAGTTTATATTAAATACCCAAACTGGTTAGCCCTAATATATTCAATTATCCATCTTTTTAGGCTATATTAACGATACATTGATTACATATATATATATAACGCTTGAATTATATTCCTGGACAATTCTAGGTGTGTGGCTGATAAATGCTTTAACTGGTCAGCATAATATTAGGGGTACTATATATACTATAAAGTTATATACTGATTCCGAACAGTGTGGTATAACTTTACAACATTTATATATTAGTAATATAAGATACTACCTTAGGACTATTATGCTTCCACTATTTTTTAAGAAAAGAAAAGCACATACCCTATACTTGGCCCAGTGGCTCCAACCTTTACTTTGAATTAAAATAATAAAATATTTTATTTGAGGGTGATGTGGTTTAAAATATTTTAACTGATATTAGTTTTTTTTTATATCGTAGTACCTGGGAAACAATGTTATGTGGAATTGTAGGTATAGAATATATTGATTAGGTATAGTACTAGATATTTTGCATCTAGAGAGAGTGATAGGAGTGTTTTCTATGCAATTCATAATCTACTGAAATAATAGTTAGGTGACGAAATGCGTGAGCTATATAACTATATAGTCTGATTATTTTCACATAAGAAAGTGAACATTGAATTATATATTAAGATACTATATATAATAGAAGTATATCATTAAAAGGCTATCCTATATACGACCCGTTGTACTAACTGTTTAGAGTACTGTTACATAAGAATATGAAGAACTTCAGAAACATATAAGTATATCAGAAAGAATAACTAGGTTGATAATATGATAATTATTCCATACAGATCTATAGATAATCATTTAAATAGAGTACAGAGAAAGTATGATTTAATAACTGGTATAGTAGTACATAGAATAGTACTTATAAATATATCGAAAGAATTCGGATAGTTACTATACTACTGACTTAGAGAAGAAAGTTTATATACCTAATCTCCCATCTAGCTAACTTTTAATAGATATGCTAATAAGTGTAGACGTATATATTAACTAGGCTATATATTATGTAGCTTTTAACTTATATTATTTTTATTTGTACTAAATTATTTTTAAAGTATTCTGGTAAAAAATATAATATAATGAGTCGTAGTCTCGCGCGTAATAGCGGTACTTGGTGAGATAGGTATATATAGATAAGATGACTAATAAATATATATATATACATAGTATTATTAGAATTTCATCATATCATTTAGATGAGAACTCAGTTCTATAAAGTTAATTTTTAATAGTGTGAAATGTGCCTGAATATTCCGGGTTATTGAAGTATGGGAACGCTTCGGATCCTATTACGGGCTGGCCTAAAAAAGATTCAATGATTTTTTATTACGGCCAACAATAGTCCGAATATCATATGTATTGGGTCTCTTGTTGATTGCTGCAAGCTATATCGGTGGTACCGTCAGAGTGTGATGCTCATATATAATCAATATATCGTCAACATAAAGGGAACTGCTCTTTATTTAATGCGATAATTTAAAGAGAGAATTTATTTTTATTAGTTTAGCTTTTTTCTTTAATAAAATCTAAAAAAGTCATTGCGTATACACATTATATTTTGTTGCCTTAGTATAACAACTCTTAAAAATTAATTCATCTATCAGACGAAGAACCTCAAGAGATGAGAGAAATGAAGGATGGCCGGCCTTAGTTACATTTTATTAATTTCTACGTTCTTAACTTTTTATTTTAACATTTAATATATGAAAATTTGGTTCATTTTGAGTGTAGAAGTTGGGAGAGGAATAATAGGACCAAAAACATGTGTATGCCTAATGGTATTAGGGAACTAGAGTGGCTATGCTATCATAAGCATACACGTTTTAATTTTCCTATGTGTTGCATAACTTATTGCAATTCACGTTGGGTTTTCTGTTAAGGTGAGATCGGCATAACTATTATTTCAAGAAGTCCTGTCAAGGATAATCTTTTATCTACTTTGCAAGAAATTTGCTTATAATCGTCAATTTTTCATTTTTTCCTCATTTTCGCTCGGTATCTATCGGTCATTAAGCTCTTCGCCAAATCTTATGCACCTATAATTCATACCACTCTAGAATTGTCAGACGGATATGATTCAAAACGCATAAATCTATTCTTAGAACGGCTTTTTTCTTCTATTGTGCTACGGCATCGGAGGTCTACCTAGCGCAACTTTACTATGCTATCGAGTGGCTTAAAAAGATTAGTTGTCGATGGACGTCTAGAAATGGGTGGCTATTTATAGGGCTTCCTGACTAATCCACATATAACATACGTTGTACACTGCACGATGGTCACGTATCCTCTCTAGATCTATTCATCTGGTCAATTTACACAGTTAGATTTGGTTGACTTGTACAGTTTTCACAGGTCGAGGAGGAAATTAGGGCTAACTCCAGATTTAGGCTTGATTCTTAATTGCTAGAACAATCAAATACTCAAACTATCATACGTCCAGGAGATCGGTATATTCGCATTATAGTTAAACATGTGACGATCAAATCTCCAATGTCTATTAACTCAGTTGAATTTTCCGAAGATCTCATTTTAGCAATGAAGTAGTAAATGATTTTCTCGTTTGAGATAAGAGACTCTATATTTATGCACAAAAAAAATTCGTCGCATATTAAAAAGCAAATAGTTTAGTGAGAGTGGTGGTCGATTCGGAGATAAACAGCATGCTGAAATGTGTAGAAAAAGAGATCATGGATAAATTTTATAAAGGAAGATACAGGATAATAAGAGGCAAGGTGATAACAGTGTCACAGTTTCTTATCTGTGATATAAATCTTGTAGATCGGTGGATGAGAAAAAAAAAGATACTATCTTAGATCTACAGCTCTCAAGCTAACTTTAATTTCGCTCAGAAGAGCAACCCTTTTGAAAATTTGAAGGACATGCTGATTTAAGATTAATACAGCGTTCGTTTAAAAATATTTTCTTCTTATAATATGTTTTCTGTAAGTGGTAGGGTACATGAGACATTCTGTATCGGCGCTTGTAACACCAGATTGATGATGGTAGAACAATACATGGCTGCTGGATGACGCGCAATAAAAGTTGAAGACTGAAAAGGTTAATTCTCACATAAAAGGAATTAGATTTTTAGTGCACAGCTAAGTGTGGCACTTCAAGAGGAGATCAGTACAATAGACAAGGAACACACGTGCGAAAGGCTCGTCAGTCTGCATGTGCTGACGTATGTCGTGGAGATCTATTGTATACGAATTGAAAGTATTTAAATTTAGGCGTGAGAATACTAGGAATTATGTTTTGAGAGAGTGTATCTAATATATTTAATTTTCTTTTTTGCTGAGCTTTTTATGGGATGAATGTGATATTATGATATGGTTTAGTGTCGAATATTTTACTAAGTATCTTTGTGGATTTATCCACTGGAAATAGTTTTATGGAAATTTTGAAAAAACTAGCAATTAAAAAGACCCTTTCAGCTCCAACTCGTCACTCATGTCGAAACGTGAGACATTGGAGTGTAGGCAAAGAGAAGTGAAAGTAAGACCGTTGATGTATTTATCGAATGGAAAGGAACGAAGAGTAATTGACTTGGATAAGGAAATTATCTCATTGGTCTTTACCCAGACCGTGAACACATGGAGGATACTGACTACATTGTCTTGGTTTCCTTGGATGTATTTTAACCTTGGATTAGGAACTGAATTCAGGATAATTGTTAGTTTATGATCTTTATGAAACTACTGAATCTTTTTTGCAAGAGTGTGTTCATTGAAATGGAGATGTTTATAAAATTGTTTGGTGATTGGGTTTGGTTACAATTTGCTAGTGAGTGTTCAAGTGAAGGAGTGAGTCTTTGTATGGTATATCGTGAAATTTTTGGGATGTATTATTTGGTTTATGTAAATTCAGGTTGTGTGAGGGGGCTGGTAAGGATATTGTGAAACGTATTAGGGTTGAATAATAGAAATTGAGAGCGAGAGAGCGAGCGTTTATAACAATGGTAAACATGAGATTTCTTGGACGGGGTTTCACTATTGATTATTTTTATAGATGCGCTCTGATGTGCATCTATAAAAATGTTACTAGGATATTTTTTGCGATATACGCTATAGAATCATCGATCTTATGAGAAACATTGTTGTAACACAAGGATTTGTTAAAATGTGTAGAATGAGGTTTCTACAACAGATTTTTCAGGATGGGTAGGCGTGCGCTATAAAATCTAAAGTCTATTGGGATATATACTAATTATGTGGATTGGGTTAATTACATGAAGGAGTAGCTCATATAAGCCCGTGTTTAGTAAACGCATGATGAGGTTTATAAAAGGAAGTAAACCTCCTATATTTTATTATAATTTTAGGGTAGGAAAAATTATATAAGGTGGAAAAAGTATATAATACTAAATAGATGCTCTATTATCAATTAGATGAGTAGAATAATAAAAGAGAGGTTAATGAACTCAAGTTTTTGGTAGAAGTAAGTTGGTACTATTTAATTAAGGGAATAGTATAAGTATTTTACTGGGTAAGGTAAAGGCTGAAGGTATTAGAAATATTGAAATATAGTAGGTAACTCTATGTATGAGTAAATTATAAGGTATAATATTAATATAATAGGTAGAGATTAGGTATGACTTTACGTATATAATATCATGATGATCATATTGGTTTGAAAAGAAAGGATAATGTGAATTATTTATTATACTATTTATAGATCAGTGTAATGAAAACAATAGTGAATGTGTGTGGAGTTTGATGGTGCAGCCAAGAGGAAGTAGTAGTAGAAATAGAAGTAGTATTAGTATATGGTATGGAGAGTATAATTTTTTGATGCAAACTATTTAAAAATATCTATATTTATTTTCAGTTAAGATGATAAAATTGCTTAGGTGAATATGATTCAATCAAGAACGAATGCTGCAAGATGGATTTGGAGTTGTGTATAATAATATAATTGATTATGGAGGCATTAATATATGTTGACAAGGGAGTAGAATAGCAAGAGTGGCAATGATATTATGATACTGTTTTATTTGATAGAGTAGATATGTTAATAATCAATTCATATATATGGGTACACATTATGGGAATGAGCGGGTAATCATGCGGACACATGGGACAATGAATGTATATAAGAAGGAAGTGTCTTAAAATCCGGTTCTTAAGGAAAACAAACATTTCTCTTTCAGAAGACGATTCTACTTGTGCATACGCGTCTGGCATATCCCTCATCAGCTCCAACAATAGGCGGCCATAAAATAAATTGTATGTCCCCACTTTCGCCCTGGTTACGTCCTCCCATGAAACTTTAGATCTTGATGGAAGCTTCACGCCTGCGCATACAATGTGGCCAGAAACCAACATCTGCCTAGATTCTTCACGGAAATATTCTTAGGTGAGAATTTAAGTAGTTGCAACTTTAATACCTACATTGGTTCTACAAGTTCATGATGAATGAAAACAGCCTATACGTGACAGTTTTTCTGTACAATGTTCGTGTTTCCGTCGCTTTATTTGGATTTCTCTGTCTCCTTCAACAGAAAATTCTGATGTTACATTCTGAAAGCAATTCCACGGTCGTACGCAATGCCTGTAGACACTGTGATTGTTAGTTAGTAGCATATGCAAAAGCATGAGGAAAGAGAAGTAGTTTGTAATTTGTTTGGGCCAATAAATTACTCAAAATATCCCAGCTTTTTTTTCTCGTCTAATCACTTGTTATTGGTAAATCTTTTCAATAGTCTATGTTCCAGGTCATCAGTGAACGTGTATGAAGGACTCGTTGTAATGGTAATGACGGAAAAGCGATCTCCACTATCTCATGGTACACAGGTCTTCACAAATTGTTTTCATCAAACAAAAGTTTTTGCTGTGTTAAGATGGAGGTAAGTATGGTTTTCTCACTGTACGAACAGTATTTCACTGTACGCATGTTTCCTACCAGTCACTTGCGTCTATAGGTTTCCTTTTCGTGATGGCCACATTCGCTCTCGTTTTGGGTCCAGTGATTCACTTTGGGGCGCCAAAAAAGCGGCTTCTTGTACCGCCTTAATAGCAAAATGAGAAAGCAGTATATATATTTGGTGAGACCAAGTGCTTGCTGACCGAGTCATAAATGTTTCACCAAATTTTGGGTCGAAGTCCAATCAGAGGTAAATGTCTTCCGCAACGCATATTTATCTCTTTATATCCTTTGTTAACCTTTAAGATATTGTTAGCCATTGTTCTACAACTGTCTTGATTTATTCCACATATACTCTTCCTCTAGTCATAAACACGCTCCGTATCGTGAATTCAAAAAGAGAATACTCATCCGTAGCTCAAGAAGCGGGATACGCTTATGAAGCATACTGATTGTCCAGTTGTGTAACAACAACACCACTTACTAATCTCACTCCTTTTTTTGCGAAAAGTGTCTCAATAACAGCTTCGCGAACTTCAAACAAATTACACACCATTGACTCGTATGCTGGAGTAGTAACCCTAGAAGATGTAGTTAAGGTTTTTCTCTTTTTCAAAATAAACTAAATTCTTCACTATCTAAACTGCAATATCTAATATCTTAAGGGTTAACAAATACTAGACTGGTAAGAGTCTCGATCCGTCAGCTCTGACTCTTTTCTCCTCTGTTTAGTCATAAAACGGTAAGACTCAATCTTAAAAATGTGCTAACCATTAAGTCTTCATGTAGATAAACATTTATTATATCATGCATCTAAAAGAAAATTATGGGAGCAGGAAGTGAGGATTTTCGGTGTCGAACGCCAACAGCTCAGGACAACTTTATCGGCAAACTTACCACTCTCTCTAGATACTACAAAAGATCGAGATAATCAGCATTTCGATCCCTTGGATAAGAGGACAAGATATACACGTATCTAAATCCGAATTAACAGACTAGTATCTTAAAGATGGATGATTAGACATTCAGAGATACCAGCAGATACTCATTGGCACTTCATACATGTAGACGTACTCACAAGTTACCAATGCGTGGGAAATGCATACTTTTGAACATAGTAAAATCAGATTGGTTAGAGGTTAAAGGACAAAGGTTAGGACATAAGATTATTATTATTATTTGCACACTGGATAAAGATAATATTGCGGATCAAGGTTACAGTTCACTCATCATACTAATATAGTCATCTATAACGTAGTTGAGCAACAGTGAATTTTTTGTCATTTCCTATAGCGGAATATTATGACTAAAAAATATAGGATATATATGATTAGTATTTCACAAAGATTAAGCATCGAAATAGCATAGGGATGTAATATTGATTCTAGCATAATATCCGAGAATATATATGGAATCAACTTCACATTATTTTTCGAATAATATACTCATATAATAATATTAATCTACTATCATACAAAATGTCCATCCAATAGAAAAAATTCAATACTCACAGTTATTTTATGCTGTAACATGATGTTAAAGTATTTCCATTTTTAAATTTTTATTCCCTTAAAATTAAAATAAGTTTTTGACTCTTTTCAGAAAAATAACCTTCGCATTAAACCCCACAGCATTTAATGTTAGGGTGGATATTATTAATATATATAGCCGAATTATTCGGTGAGTATATAATTGCTAGGTATAAGTGTACGAATTACTTTAATGATATAGCGAATATTTCGGTATTCGGTATTATAATATTTTCACTTAATTCGGCAACAGTTTCCCTAAATATATATATATATTATATATATTATATGGGATTACCATAATGGATATTTGGTAATTTCTCTTTCTCATTCTTCTTTACATATATCCTTTATTAATTTTAACTCTCCTACTAATTTCCATAATCATTTTACTTATCATTGATTTATATTCTATATTACCTGAATATATTAATCATTTATTTTATATGTTTATGTATATTTATATATATATATAATATATAATATATATTAATAGATATATATTATATTATATATATATATATTTATATATTATATATTAAATTTATATATATATATATAATATTAATATATATATATATATATTAAATATATAAGAAACTACCATTATTATCCTTCATTTTTCATAAATAAAACTAAAATTTACATATACAAAGTTGAAAACATATTTTGTAAATATTTGATCTCAATATTAGTATTCTAACTAGTCACATTATATATATTCATTTCCTACAATATGCTTAGACAGTAGATTTCATCAATTTGAAACCAATAATTCAATGTCCTAAGATTTTCCACGCCAATTCTGATGACAAGAGCATTTGACCTATTTAATTACTTTAATCATTACATTTTATATACATTAATACAGTGAGTCACAATTTTAATTGCACAGTAAAACATCTATATACTTATATAATTCCGTATTCTAATAATACGAATATATTTTAATTATTTTCTCTACTAAATAATTTCCATAAATGTATTTTTCAAAAAACGTTAACTTTTTAATTTGAAGTAGCTTTGATATATATATATATAATTATATACAATATAAGCATATTATATTAATGTATATATATAACTCACTATATATATATATATAGTCATCAATTTATATTGGTAAAAAAATAATAGTTGTCGGGATATTTTCGCATTTAGCTTTTCGAGATTTTTAAAATTCAATTCCTCTTGCTTCTTCACTCAATTTCTCCTTTTCCCCCAATACTCATTATTATTAGCTAGCTAATTCATATTTTTGTTAATATTTTTCGGAGCATCTTCTCCCTAATTGTGGAATTTCAATGCAACCATCACAAAAATGATATGTAAATCTTTCTAATTCGACGCCAGTTACTTCTGTTGCCATAGATAGGGCGCTAACCTTTTTTCATCCTACAGCACTGAATTTCTAAACCTATAACAATAGTCTTAAGCTCTTTCGCTGAACAAGTCTCCAACATTCCAATCTACAATAAAAGTGATAATTTGATTATATTAAAATGAAGTTTAGTCAACTAGATAGAACGAAAAAAACACTCATTGATGGGCTTCTGAATATTGTTAGGGGAAGAGTATGGGAGTTAGCAAAATATTATATATAGACTATAGTATAACATATAGTATAAACTAGTTTTAGGTTATATACTAGTATTTATCCACAATTACTAAGTAGTTTTGAAGTATTGGCAAATTATTGATATTCAGCAGATAAATACTCCGTAAGATAAAAGATTTAACTTTTCCTCACTATATACCCATAGGGTCATTTTTTGGTGATTTATTTGGCATTATTGCAAGTTAATTGGTATTTTCTCATAGCCTGTACGAACATTTTTAATAATTTTCTCAGGAAAACAACAGCACCAAAACATTCCTTTTCTACAAAACCAAACAGTAAGATTAAAGTTCCCAATGAATATAAGTAAATGCGTTGTGGACATACACTGGATACACAACCAGAAGCAAAAAAAAATTACAAATAAATCAAATCATCAAAAATAACTAAAAATGTCTGTAAAAAAAAAAAAAAAAAAAAAATTAAAGATGTCAAAAACACTGGGAAACAATTTTCTAAATTTTTTCAAGATAGGAATTCCATTGTTTGATTTCAAATATCTTTTGCCAATAAAAAAGAGTTATACGAATTGATTGAGTTCATATGACAAATTCAGTAACTTTTTTATTCTCTGAAAATAATGTTAGAGTTTTCTATTCAGTTTGGGGGAATTTGAAAAGTTGTTACATTAAAGTTATTTCTTTATTATTTTGCCGTATAATCTGTCATGATCGGATATATTTTGTTTTAAAGATTGTTTTTTTTTTTTTTTTTGGCAAATGGACGCCTGAGAACATTGTGGATTACTACCTCTAAGCTAGGAGCGCTCATCGATATATATATATAGATTCAAGCTTTCCAAATATTGGGAATTTCTTTTCTTTAATAAATTTATATATACAATTAACTCACGACCAGCGAAATAAAAAACAATAACGAAATAATACATTTCAGAAGAATTTATTAACATGAAAAGTGTTTCATTTAATTATTCTTTCAAAGTAATAATAATAATAATAATAATTCACATATAATATTCCACCATATAATATATCCACTATAATGATATACATTTACCACAAATAATAACTACAATAAAATATATAATAATAAATACGATCGCATCTTAATTGACATAGAAGATAATTTTTATATTAATTCATAGCTAATGTGTAAAATAAATAGGGTCGACCGCAATGTCAGAAAAAAGAAGACAGCTAGTCTCACATCAACACAGATATACGTTATCATATAATCCAACGAAAATGACTTTCTTGATACACGTATAATACTTAAACAGAAATAACTTATTCAAGATAATGCCTTCAACGTAAACCTGTAATCATGGAGTACACGTATCCTTTCTAATATGATCAAATTCAAATTAGACGAGAGATTGTTAGATGAATTGACTGAAAGATTAACCTTAAAGTTTATTTTAACTTTTAAAGGAAGTTAACCACAAACACTTGTCTCTTATTTGCCTTTTAACTATTATTACTTTTTAATCCATTTGTATAGAGACTAACAAATATATATAGATAAAATATTTTGAAAACCCTAAGAGTTAGAAATGACAATTTGGTCATCACTAAAAAGTCTGGTTTAAAATTTTGGATCAATATTGGTTACAGACAAACATTTTTTTTTTTCAAGAAATTAAATATTTTCAATACTATATATATTACTAACTACTCATATAATTACTATACTACTATAATATATAAATGATATATATATACATATATATATATATAATTATATATATATAATATATTTATATTATATTATATATCACCGTATATATATATAATATTATATATATATATTATATATAATATTATAATATATATATTGTATATTAAATTATCCATTTAGTCAACCGGAATCCTCAGCTACGGATGCGCTTCGTCCCTGTCAGACTGGATCGCAGTCATTTTTTCCCTTTGGACTCCCAGACTGCAATGCTCCTACATCACTACACTCCACAACTCCTTCGAATCTATTCTCATCATTACAAATTATCGGTTTCCGATGCTACTACCGTGAGTCCTACCTTATATTTTAGATATAGGGGTTTCAACCTTTCAGTGGAACTACATAATCTTAAATGCCATTTACCTCGAACTCGTTCTCCCCAGAATCTCCAAAGCCTGGGTTGCTAGCACTGTCATCCAAACTCTGGATTGATAGCCCTGTCGTCCAAACGTGGGTTGCTAGCCCTGTCGTTCAAACTCTGGGTTGCTAGCGCTTAGTCCTGACTCTGAATTTAGCATTGTCGTCCAAACATGGGTTGTACTCCACTAGATACTGCAAATATTATCTATGTTAAGCAGTATTATTTCTTAATTATGAAATATTGGCGAAAAGAAACTAATTGGCATATTTTGCTAATCCCATTTTACAATAATTGCATTAATATCACTATCAGTTTTATATTTTGAGGTACACCAAAATATCATATTGTTTTTTTTTCAATTATTCATCCTCTTCATTTATGTAAAAATAACAATTTTTCTTTGATTAAAATTTTGAATTTCAAAGAAATGATAAAATATTTTCTATAGAGTGTTTTAATTTTTTTTCCTGTCCCAGTGGAAATTCTAGTCACAGTACAAGTCTTCAACAGCTTCACTCCCTAAAATATAGCAAATTTCATCTAAATTTAACTGGAAAATACATGCGTGTAACACTTGTCTAGATAGTTGTTACAAATGGCCTCTGTAATGTATAGTAAAGTAGATCTCTTTTCACGTTCCCTAAGGATTTACCTGAATTTTTAACTCCCAGTCCTGTTTTCCGATGAACAGAGAGATCAAAACTGTATTATTAGATACACGAATTACAAACTCTACGCAACCACTTAATGTACAAACTCATTATATATATATATATATGATATATATTATATATATAATATATATATATAGTATTTATAGTATCTTTTTACTGTATAAATAAATATATTCTCTATATTATATATATATATAAAATATATATATAGTGGTGTGTGTGTTGGTAATTGGGTGTGGTGTGGGTGTGGTGTGTGTGTGTGGATTGTGTGTGTGTGTGGTGGTAGTGTGTGTGTGTGTGTGTTGTGTGTGGGTGTGTTGTGTGTGTGTTGTGTTTGGCCGTGCATGCACTGCGCTTTACTTCCACCTTGTACTTTTTCGATCAAGGTTTAAAAATGTAGTAATGCTACGATACACAATTGATATTATTACAGTAAATGTTAATATTTGCTTATATTTAACTCCTCTGTACATGTGGAAATTGGATAATTGTTCATATGTAGTTGAACCTTTTCACCTTACGAAGTCTTGGGATTACTGATGTTAGTGTTATGTATATTTGTATACGTATGACAACATTTTAACCTGTAGGTTTATATAAACACACAAGTCTACATATTTGTGTATGTAAGAACAATAACATTTGATCTTGAATTTTTCGGACAGACTTTTTTCTCATGTGGTGAGGTTGTGAAAATATTGAGGGAAAACAGACGTGGCTTTTGGATGCAGAATTCTTAATATATATATATATATATAACTATTATATTATATATATATATATATATATATATATTATATATAAATATATATTATATTATATATATATATAAATAATATATATTATAATTATATATATTTATATATATATAAAGGTGGGCCCCGTTAATGAGAATTAACGCCGTTAATCTTTAATAGTTAACAAAAAAAATTAACGCCGTTAATCATTAAAGCGTTAATCGGTAAAGAATGTAGAATTAGCGGAAGTTAACGTTAATTAGTTAACGTTAACCGGCTTCAAATATGTAGAATAGTAATAATTATTATTTTTTTTCTTTTTTATATAATTAATATCCCTCAACAATAAATAATGTGATATTAGGCCTATTAGACAACATATTTACTCTATTGACCTATAGCAATACGTTTGCCGTGCCGAGAATACCTTAAAAGCGTAATACCTTAATTAATACTCAAATACGGTGTCCCGTTTAAAAGAATGTCCCAGTATTCAAGCTTATTATAACGAGCATAATATACAATATCCACAGCATTATCATACATCAAAGCTAAAGAGTAAGTTGCATATTAGTCGTATCACATGTGCCGAACACAGTATCCTGATAAGGTCGACTAATGCCATAAGCCGCGATTCAGATGTAGTCTTCTCAAAGTGCAGTGACGAACCACAATACTACAAATGAGCGAGTCACTGAGCGTAAACTTCTTGTATCTACAATTATGCAGTGATGAAATAATAATCGGTTCACGTGGCGTATCGTTTATGTTCCAAATGTGATCCTCAGGGGCAAAACATTCCCGATGATAGCAATTTGCAGACAAGGATGTTCTTTAAAGCAAAAGTAGACGGCCAAATGACTGTACATGATGTGACCGTATCCAGGGCCTCGTTATTCATAGCCAAGAACTCCGTTCGAGGAGCAAGTCACGAACGCAGGTACAAAAAAACGACGGGTGTGGAAGAGTGTTCAAGAAACGGTTAAGACAATCTGGTATACGGTTGCAGTTTGTACATGCTTTAAAAGCCCGACGACTATGCTCTACGGTTACCTTTGCCTGTGCAGTGTTAGCGTCCGAGACGATGACCTTCTAATCGTGTAATGATTTAGCCGATGAGTCCAGCCTTTCATCTCAGAAGGTGAATGCCCAAATGTCGATATCTCAATTTGAAAATCTGCTTATGAACTTGTTAGAACACGAGCGTAATTCCCCAAAGATTAACGTTTTTCTGCGCCATATACCGACGCCAGGTCTACAGACCTTTCTTTTTCACAGAAAAGCCGAACAGGGTCCGCCTATCTCGATATCGTTACACATGGCGCTTTCATAATTATAGAGGATGAAGCGAGTTAAACTTTATATGCAGCAAGAATGAAAGCCCCTCCAACATTGGAGTCACAATAGTGCGGACGTGGTGAACGACGTACCCCAGCATCGTGTGGATTGGTTTAATGGTCCAGACAGACAGAAGCTCTAATATATCTGCACCCCCGGTCCCCGGACGTACCGCCATGCGTTCTTCCTATGCGGGACTGCCCCAATGATATGCCAGAGTTGAAACACGCCTTTGCCGTCCATACGCTGATCTGTAACCAAGTTGGAGATTGGATCATCGCTGATGGCCCCTATAACGAAGGGCACGATATTGAATACATATGTAGGAAACTCTGTTCAACTGACTTCCCATATGGTGCAGGATAGGCTGTTATGCTGTAATATTACGCCTGTTATAATAAAGCATGAAACCTAACAGTCGGTTACGGAACACCCGGCAGTTAGTATAGATTGTAAAATATAGGATACTTGCCCACTTAGATTATACAAATATGTATGATTTTTTATAAATACAAAGAATTTTCCTCCTATCTAATATAATTTTTCTACTAGGGTCGCAAGAAGCAAATTCAACTAACACGGAAAGAAGTTAATGACTCATGACAGGGCAACAGTCACTATCTCTTTAGATTCAATATCAGGCCGAAGAAAATCCCAATTAAGAGAAATTTTGAGAATGTACACGCGGAAAGAAAGAGCCAGGAGGATCAAAACATTCAGAACAAGTTGTGTAAACGTTGTCACCATTACCCCTGGATCATATAGAAAACAGAACCATACACTTACCATTGTGTATAAAGAGGTGAAAATTATGAAGGGTGTGAGATAGCAGAAGAAGATTTTTGGGGGTTGTACGCGAAAATCTACAGATTCTAAATGCATTAGATAGTCTAATAGAAGCAAAGTGTGAAAAGGAAAAAATAAAGACTCATCTGGTATTTGTAATTTAAACCTCCAGGAAAAAAGCGAGGAAATTTGATTTTGGTAACGAGTTGACAATAAATTATCGAGAATTGATAGACTACGAAAAAATAATTATAAACGTTGTGGTTTAAATTCATATCGGATAATTATTTGATGTTAATCAAGAAGTCTCGCTACGGGATAGTTCTTCTGGAAACCCAGAAACAGTGAACCTTGGGGGCATTAAGTGTGGCAGATTGTTAAAATATCCGCAAGATAAATGAAAGTTATGTGGATACCGTATCGGGCAATACGCCCACCCGAATGATATCCGTGTCCTAATGAAGCATTTCTCCTCTCAAGAGATTATCTTAGGCAGCGACGTAGGAGCTAGCATCCACGGAGAGTACACCATTTTACTTTCTTGCTTGAGCTTCTCCGATAGGATACCAGCATCGTGATAATTAAGGCTATATGCGAGACACTTGTTAGAGCACGATCTTCTAGAGAGCTCTGGAGGGTAATTCATTCAAGGAGAAGAATGATATATTATAGATGCTTAGATCCACTTGAAAGGGAGCGTTAATGAAAGCCCATACACTTAATCTAATTAGAAGAAAGTAGAATGACATCTGAAGGTGAATACTTAGCATCGTAAAATTAATCACATTAGCGTCCGAGAAATAAGATTGTATTTCTAGATTAGTTCGGATTACAAGTGTTATCTGATAGGCTTAAATTAAGGTGAGGAAGGATTGCGTGGTGCTTAAGCATGAACGAGGGAGAGAACAAAGAGAGAACACCGGGTATCATGGTAGAAAAGGGAATAAAAATTTGTATAGAGGTAATAGTAACTCAGGGTATGGGTGAGTAGTAGGAGTATTTGTGTAAGTGAGTAATGACTTATGTGGTAGAGGTAACCAGGGGGAGAATAGAGTTAATAGTAGTAAGAGACTAAGGAAGGGAGTAGAGGTGAGGGAGTGGAGGGCGATTGTGAAAAGATAGCCCTGTTAATGTTGTAATTATAGGCTAGATATAAAGGAGTTAATATATTTATATCTATTTAGTGGATAGTAAAAAGGTGGGGCAAGCTAAGTGATAAAGGAGTATAGAGGATATAATAGTAAAGTGAGTGTTCGGAGTAGTACTGAGAGTAGTGTAGATAGAAAGGATTATAATATATATAGGGTTAGATAATAAGGAAAAGTAGAGCTTATTGTGTAAAATTGTAGTCTAGGGAGTCTTGAGAGGTATGAAGAAAGTAGATAATATAAGCGGGGAGAATTTTTAGAGAAGGGGTTTAGAGTGAGAAAAGGGCCGGATATAGGATAGATAGATTGGAGCGAAGCATTAAAGAGGCCCAAATAGTAGAATTTTAGTGTAGGGGTAAAGAAGGGATGGAAATAGATGGGTAATATGCAAATGATTAGTTTTTCTGGATAAAAATAGATTTAATAAAGTCAAATAGATAAGGTAAAGAAGAAGCTAGAGTGGGAGTACTGAAATAGAATAGAGGTCATGAGGAATAGAGGTAGGTATATAATGAATGAAGTGAAATAGGAGTAGTATATAACTAGAGGTGAGATATAGAGTGAGGTAAGGGTACTATATATAGTATTGAAGTGGTATAATATATAGATAAAGGTGAGGTAGGTATAGGTAATGGAGCGTGAGTAGGTTAAATAATTTCGGAGTCATACTCATCAGCGAAAGATTTTGGAATCCTTTTGATCGGGAAATATGAGATGGAATAGGTATTTGATGATAAAGGGTTTGGTATGAACGAAGATGAAATAGATCAAGGGGTAAGGAAAGATGACGAATGAGAATATGTAGAGTCGGACCTGGTGCTTGTCACCGCGAGACTGTAGGAAGTTCAGACATAAAACCTAAATACGGCCGCAGGGTCTGCGTTTCACAGATTTCGGAGGAAGCGAGAGAGAAGAAGGAGTTTGCCCCATTTGCGAGTAGGTATATGGGTTGTGTTAAGGAAGTGTTATGTGATAGGATTTGTCATAAAAATTGAGATTTGGGTAGAATATATATATATGGATACTCCTACATATAGAAGTGTACGGAGGATTAATGTGAGTTGAGTATTTACCTCCACTTGATTATAATAAGTGAGAAAGGGGATATATTGGGGTAATAATATTGTTTAATATAGGGAATTTAATATATATTAGATAGTATATTATTCGGAGTGAGTATTGGTATGGGTGTTACGGGATAATGTAGAGGTTACGTGATAATAAAGACGTTAGTATGAAGAGTGAGAAGGGTTATGAACCCGGAGTAGGTAAGTAAAGTGATGAGATAAAGATAATCAAAGTGTAAGGATTAGGAAGTAGTAAAGTAAGGTTGAGTTAGGACAAGGGGTTGACAACTTAAATGAATGCTTGGGGAGGACATAAGAGTAGAGGTAGAGGAAAGGGAAAGTGGTAAGGGTGGAGGGGGTGGGAGAAATATATAGTGTGATGAAGATAATAAGGTAGGATAGCTGGTAAGGGAGAAGGGTATATCTAGGGAATGTGTTGAAGGGGGGTTGTGAGTAGCCAGAAAGTGGAGTAATCCGGGGGGTTTAAGGGGGAGGTATACTAGAGGGGCCGTGGAGGAAGAGGTGTACGTCAACGGTGTGGTTGAGAGAGGGGTGAAGGGTAATCGGAGCGCGAGATGTGGCATTTTTGATTGTGGGTGATCAGGGAGGGAGTATCGGGATCGGTTTAGGAGGTTATTAAATGGCGCCATGGCCTGGATCCATTACTTGGGTTAGCGGCGGAGTGAGGCATGTCAGAGTGAAGGGTCTATAGCTTGGTAATTGGGGTCGAAAGATTATGAGAAGGACGTGGGAGTTATATGTGATTATGCCAAAGTTTAGGAGGTGATAAAATCGTAATAGGATCGGAGGTAAAAAGGGAATACGCTGTAAGTATCTACCTAGTGCGACAGTGTATGTATTCTTTCCTTTCGTCGGTCGGACCGTTTAATTTTAAAAGGGTTAGATTTTTACGTTACTGTCCAACTTGGTCATATAGTAGCGGCAAACAGTTACCTGTATTTATGACAGGCGGCATTATCCCCGTGTATATATTTATGTACAGATTGTTCTAATTTTGCCTTGGAAAGGATGGCGGAGAGTAGTAGTGTATGTGTATTTTTGAATATCTGGTGAGGGGCGGCACCTCCAATATCGCGATAACGAGAGCGTCGTGATCGATAGAAGTCCAGTTTTGAACTTTATAAGTCTGGAGATGTGTGGAGGGTGGGGAAGAAAAATGTCAAAGTGATTTGTAAGATTATTTGCGTGCGGTAAATAGGGATTTTATGAGGAGGCGTTTTAAGGATTATGAGGGTTTAGAGAAAAGCGATAAGGTACTATTACTATTAGAATTAATTCCTGAATCTATGTGCGTCACTTGGCCTGTGATGGCTATTTGTTATCTAGAATTTTTTTTATTTTTTTTAGAGGGTATTCTATTTTATTTATTTTTTTGGTTAGTATGGGTGATTCTTTTGGATTGCGTAGTGATCAGTGCAGCACCAAAAAGGATAAAGGAGTCTAACGGGTGATTATTGATAGCAGATTTGCACAGGCGTGGCTTTCTTTGATACTTGTGACCAAACCGCGATCAATGGCTTTGCACTGTAACATCGTGCACATCCATGGAATTACTTAAACCATCAATTCTGAAACTCTAAAAGCCATAAGAGATTTGTGATTGCTCTGTGGTTAGCTAGAGACTCGCAGGATGGCTAGAAAAGAAGAAGTTCATATCCTTCAAACTCGTATTTAAGATGATCCGAAAAAGGTATATAGACTAGGTGTTTATAATTTCTGTTAGAAGAAGGGTTGAGAGTATAGTGCGGTTATGGTAAAAAAATATAAACAATTCTACTCTGTAGATAATAACCGGACAGATCATCGGAGTAGATCTCGAGGTAATTCTACAACTTCGAAAGAATTACTGGGGCGGTAAATCTTTCTTACTAGTCTACCTCCAACAATAGTGTACTTATAGACTTACATAAAGCATACTGTTCTAACTAAGAAACGCAATAAAAGACAGAACAGATTTTCATGCCTTTTTTTTGAATAACTTACTACTTCGTCACCCACAAGATCTGTAGTATATCGTCTTCAGTCGCAAGAATAGGACTGAGGATACGCCTCTATTAATAATGGAAGAGATTTCAAGGAGTAAACATCAAAAAAGTCACTCGACCGCATTAGTTGGAAAGGTATCGCGTTCTCAGAATACTGATATTAGTAATAAATAGAGAAGGAAAAGACCTGAATCTAAATTCGTTAAATACCATGTTTAAAAGTATGGTACTGAATATTATAAATATATAAACCTACACACATTCTGGATCTCCCAACGATTCATTTGAACACATAATTGACTATTGTAATTCACCTTAACTAGTCCTTATTATCTCTCATATAATAAATCACACTACCTTATAGCTGTTCCATTATCGCTATAATAATCTTGAACACAACCTTATATCACTTAATATTTTATAATACATCTCTCACGAAACATCTCCATCCTTGTTAACCTTACTATGCAGGGATATTCTGCACTATTTGATTCGTAGCGATTTGTATGAGGGGCATTAGCGTTGCTTAGCTACAGCTAAACTAAATATGAGAAAGTAGACTACTTTGACTCTTAAGACGTCTCAGAATAAATCTTAGCCGATAACTATGTGGCCGCAACTGTACAAACCTTCCGCTGGGGAATGAAGCGGTTCATTACCTTCTGGACTAAATCTTTATTCTCGATACATAAATGCTCAAATAAGGTAATAAATCGGCCATCGATGCTTTGTATTCCCCCGAACGCATGATCAGGCTGAGAGACAATACTTATCGGTTGGAAAAATCTCGAGTTCTCCTATCTACCTGCCGAACCATATATCTAAATTTGCAGCTAGACAACGATTACGCATCGGACTAACTCTCTCGAACCCACGAGCACGCAAAGGCAGGACTCCTTTAATGCATCCTAACCAGCGCAGAGAAATGCTCTGGACCTCTTTGGTTCTCCGTACTGACAAACTCTCTGCCTCTTGCCAAAAACATCTCTAACAACTTCTTGAAAAAATATCCTTTCCTCCTCTTATTTAAACGCTCTGATGATTGCTGTTGTTAATACTCCCCAAACTGAAAAAAAGGACCAAATCAATCTCTTTAGGGTGCCTGCATATATTTCTACTCCAATTTGCTAGAAAACCTTGCTAAGAACGATGCTTAGTATTTCCTCTTCCGTCCTTCTCTCCTCAGGAATGTGACTATGGCAAATTTACGCTATCATTTCATTTGTGAATTCTGAGATCAAATAGAGGCTTGCACTGATAAATCTATCATAATAATGAAATTCAGTTGAGTGAAGGTCAAGGAATGGTATTTCCTGAGATGCATTTCCTCCACGAAGTTTTGAAGAATGTATAGTCCTCCGTGCTGACCTCCACCTCTGCAGATTTCAACTACTATTTATCTCTATGCCTCTAAATATCTAGCATCTTTAATCTCATACATAAAAGTGTTGGGTGGAAAGCGCGCAATATGTCCCTAACCATACTTCACGAGAAAAATAAGATGCTCTGCTTTACTGATCCTTCTAACTTCGGCCCTATAGCTCTCCACTTGTATTCTATATCTCAAAAGATCTTTGAAAAACCCTTCTCAACTCTCACTTCTATAGTAGATCAAATACTGCAGAATCTCTTTTCCCTTCTTACTAATATATAATTATTTTATATGATTAATCAGTATCGGGCTTTCGGTGCTCGAGACGATCTACTGGCGATGAATATACGATCCTATTATTAAATACAGATATTTATTAGGTTTTTCCAAATAGCCTCATTTTAGGAACTACTTAGGACGATTGTGTGTTAATATAAATATCGTAAGGAACGCTATTGAGACATATCTAATAGGCATATTTGATGAACTATACCGGTAGAATATAAATAAGATGGACAACGCGTCACGTATGACAATCTACTCCACAACTCCCCTCATTTGGGATTTTCCATTACTATCTCTGTTGCTTTACGTATGTCATAGCTTTTCTTTCAAATCGTCTCAAAATGGTCGTAGCTATAAGTTGTTGATGGGTATGGCGAGCGACTTAATTATTAATATAATATCTTTGTCAATTAGTGGTATGATGTTACCTCAAGGGTTCTTTTATCTCCGACTTATAATTCCTGCTTTTCATTAATATCTAACATGAATCATTTACCACCATGACACATTCTAAACTATCGTATCCACTCACTTATAGTCGGATTATTGACTTGACCGTCTTCATTCTCAACTCATATCAATTCTGCCCTCTTTTACTTTCTAGAATTGCCTCTCGTTTTAATCTTTCCGATCTATTCGCGCCTTAGATCTGGATGGAATTATACGGGATATGGTTCGTCTTCGAATTGCTGTGAAATTATTATAATTCTTTTAATAACAACCCAAACTTTCTGAACAAATCTACTACTCTCTTAAAGACACTTAAACTTTTCCATCTCTTTTCGTACCGGTTCTCTCGTCTCTCCTTGACAATATAAACATCCTAGTAAAAAAAATTTACGTTGTAAACATAAACAAAATAAAAATGCTTGAATTAAAACCTCAAAATCACAGTTTGGTTGCTAGGCTGACACTTACAGAACACTGGAGGTAACGTTCTGTTTTATTAGGCGCAAGACTTATTTATCCATCTTCTCTAGGTTTACAAAGTTATCCACCATACATAGGGTCTTACATCCGCCCTTTTATTGGAAATATAAATACCAGTACACAAATATAAAGAGTACTGCTCTCCTAATCTGATTAGAGGGGGCGGGTAAGGTCTGGTTTTATCCGGCTTTTTGGACAGGGTCGATTTCAAAGGCTCAAAATTGAAAATCTTATATAATAACTGCTCCTTATTGTACTTTCTAGATTCACTTGAACCTTTTGATATTTGCGGCGCCGATAATTGTTGATGACTTTCATCCCTTTTCGTAATTAAAGGTTATGTAGAGGGCAAGTCTCGAGGAACTAATCCTCTCGCGTTATAACCACACCTTATATGACGCATTACCTCGTAGCGAACAGGAATAATTAGAGTGCCTGTGTCGGCATCAAATAATGATTATGGTGTGCAATAAAGAATATAGAAGACATAATCAACAGCAACTGGATTTTAGGGCCTGCTAAAAGGATGCTTCTTTTCATATCCTGCCACAACTCTGATTCTGTGCAATTCTCTTCTCATCATACTATGTGTTTCTACTACTCTAATTTAATTTCCCTCACTTTAAGCCTGCGTCTGTACTCATCTTAGGAGATAGTAATTTGCGTCGGAATTGGTAATTTTTGAAAGGCGTTCAAACACTCCACTCCTTGTAAAATAGTTAAGAGTTTCTGCACCGTGGTTGCTTGCTTAGAGATTAGAGGTTGACAAACTTGTAAAAAAAAATTTAAATAAAAATAGAAATGTCCATAAATGTAAATAACTCCAAAATAAGGAATTCTTAACGCATAGCGACAATCGCGCCGACAAGGGAATAAGCAACAAAAAAGCTCCGACCGCGGTTGAAACACTTCTAGCATGGCCCTCTAACACCTGGCCCCAAACCTGTGAATCGAGTCACCAACCGATGGGGCTTTGACTACAGTCTGTGACAAAAAAAAAAAATAAAAAAAAAGAAACGCAGACATCGCCGGAGGATCGGAAACTGGAGAGAGATAGGTAAGTGCCGGAAGAACTCGGGGATCCATCCATATCTGCTCAACACACCCTACACAAAGCAATAGAGACAACCCAACACGCATCGTGATAGGTGCACGTGATAGACCGTGGGCTATGCAACGGCATTAAGCGAAGCAATGTCCCAACTCACTGAAAGATTGGGATTTTGGAAATAGTATAATAAAGACTGGATGATGGAGAGTTCAATGGACCGGAGCCGAAGATTTGCCATTGACATCCTCAGTCACCTCAAAAAGGACTCACACCAGATACCATTCGTAACCATAACTAAGTCCAACATGAGCGGCAAAAGTCCAGTGCACAAAGGATAAAGCAAAGATAATTCAAAATCTAAGAGCAAATAGTCCATGTGTAAAGAAGGATGATGAGGCTACTAACGAAAAACATGGAGATAGCATGGCGCATTACATGAATGAGAATCCATTAATATGAATGATGAATAAGAAAAAGTGGCATGAAAATGGGCCAAGTTTTTCATTATTATATCAGTGCTTGTAGGCAAATAATTATCAGCACCTCCATCATCAGTCGAGAGATAGCAGTAGATGAATTTATTTTTAATTAGTATGTTAGGTATAATAGAAAGGTAAGGAATTAGTAAATATTTATAGTATACGTTAGATAGCGATATTACTAGTGAAAGCCTAATGTTATTTCAAAGAATCTGAGAATTTATTTCGGGTTTGGAGCTTGTTTGATATCTTAACTTCTTCAACTTTAAGTTACTCTTGTATAATGTTTTGGTTCCCATTATCTTTATGCGTTTTTTAATTTTTATACTCTTGCCCAGTTAAATTAATTGAAATAATAGATTTGTTCCCTTCATTATCTTTATAGACATAATTATTTAGCTATAGTTAAAAACCTTATAGATAAATTGGTCAATACTTATAAAAAAACATTAAAAGCTAGTAGCTAAACTTTTTTAATATTTACTTGAGAATTGGAAAATAACGAGATTAAATTCATCTCTCAAAAAAAAAGAGTGAAAAAAGTAATTATCGAAATCGAAAAAGCTAATTCAAATTTTGAAAAGAGTGGATGCCTGTTTACTCATTCATTGCAATAGAGGGATTACTGATTATTATCATTGGCTGACACAAAATATTTGAAAAGGAAAAAAATAAATATATAAATGACTAAGGATTGTTTGTACAGGAATAGACAAGACTTAATAGAAGTAGAGGAAGGGACCTAAGACAATAGTGACAGTCAAATTGATATTAACGTTAATAAGCTTGAAGAATTAAGACGAAGAGAATAAGTAAGTAATGAAGAGATATTTTATGGATATAAATGTCTAATGTAGGGCATATGAAGCGATATGAGTCGAAGGGGTGCCAGTGTGTAATTTGGTATCTGAAGGATAATCTACGAGTGTAAGTGAGCACGGTGGAAGTTGTACTCGAGAAGCAGTCAACTAAAAAAAGATAATGTGAAGTTCATCAGCGGTCTACGGTGGTTATCGTAACAACCATCTTATTCAATGGTGTTATCGACTTCCAATCTGCTAAATATGAAGAATATAATACAATAATGCGTAGGTGAATAGCAGTGAATGATGATGAACTAGAGTGAAAAAGGGATGGTAAAGTAAGAGGGTAGTAAGGAGATTTGAGGAATAAGAGTAATACGATAGTGATGGTGATTAAGTGACTGATGAGGTAGATGTGAGGAAATTGATTAGTTTGTGTAATGATGTCTGGTATAATAATTATAGTAATTTATTATTGTCACGGTATATATGAAGAGTAGAGGGGGTAGTCAGAATGTGGTTTATATAGATACGTAGGGGAGGGATTCAAGTAATAAGAGTTGAGAAAGTATTACACGTCTTTTTGTCATGAGGAGGCGGATGTGATATATATATTCATATAATAGTTATATATATATATAGTATATATATCTATTATAGATAGGGAAATATAATGTAAGATAATCCCAAGATGGTAACTTTAGCATTTTAATAACGTCTTCACAAATGTAGCTCATAAAAGGATGAAAAAATAAATAGAGGTTCTTATTAACATCTGAATTCGATAAACAAATCGATTAGCATAGCGTGTTGCTAACATGATGAAGCTTGTTATATTAAATATCGATTGTAATTAGAGAGATGTAATTGAAAATTAACAATATAATCAAAGTATTGTAATATATGATTTTCGGGACTTTACGACTCCTAATGTTCTTGTTGCCGTCCGTCGTGTCCTATGCCTCCCGACGAGTCGATCGCCTCCGCTTCTGTCTGGACCGACCTCCACCAAAGATCACTCACTCTCTCCTCTCGCTATAACGTCGCCGTGTCGCAGATGCCAGGCGTGCGTCCGTCTAATCATCGAATACCCTCGATCTTTGTTGCACCAACCGGTCTCTGATCATGACTCGTCTCCACTACAGTCCATTCAGTCGTCCCACACCTCTGTGATATCTCTATTCTGTAGTCGGTGTTCTTTAGGACCCGTACTTTTTCACCTCACACTATAGTCTGGGCCTATTCCTATTACGCAGTTTCTCTCTGTGCCTCAATACCTGACAACCCTCGTGTGTCAATTAGCTCTAGTGTAACAGGGGACAGTTCTCAACCCATGATAGCAGTGTGCAGTTCACAATGCATAACAGTCGTGAAAGACGTCGTCTAATAACGGTTTATATCAAAATATACATGTACACTATGCCGCCTCCTATCTTCACACTCATTAACTCCGTGTCATGATGCGTTACCTTTTGCCAATGTTGGCTCTTCTCTTTTTCTTCTCATAGCCATCATATTACGACCATTCCCGGGATTTCTCCTCTCCCTCCTAATATGTGCTCTCTTTTCCTTTGTCGCTCAGCTGTTTGCCTTTGACAATTGGCAAAGGCACTGAACGACATCCATAAAGGGGGTATTTGGTATCTTACTTTATCAGCTGCGCTTAAGGCGTCTGCCTCGTTCTCCATCCCCACATAGACTTGCATCCCGTTCCGATGAGACTCCTCTCCCATACCCATAACCTAAAATAACTGCATTATCTCGTACTTCCCAACTGAGAAAAATATGAAGGCAAATGAACCTTGAGTGTTGGTAAATGGGTGAGTGAAAATAAAAATTGTGTTTTGTTTGTGTAGTGAGCATGACAAAAATAACACCAGAGTATCTCGAGAATTCTAGCATCATATTTATTAAGCATAATAATATAATATAAGTTTTATATTTTTTTTGAATTAAAAAAAAATAGAACATGTTTTCATAGTATAGTGTTAAAATGTGTAGTGTCTGGTTTTGTATTGGTTCATAACTTACGCAAACCTAGATTGATGTCGGCAAAGAATATGAGAAAATTCGTAAGATATGATTGCATATCTGTTATTCTTTCAGATTATTGTGGTATCCATAATCCAGTCCTGGTCCAGTTGAAGAAGAGGCATCGATATAAGATATAAAGTATGCAATTTAACTACTACTGTATAGATCTATAATGTTATTTTAAAAATAGAAATTTTATAGGTTATTTAATTCTTCTTAAAAGATAGAATAGATTTGTAGTTGAAATTACTATCTGAGCTTCGTAAAAAGGTTTTGTAATCTTAAATAGTTAATGACATATAATAATTATAAATTATAGAGCCATAGAATACGATTTGAGAGGATAGATATGCAATAAACAGCAAGACTAAGAAATTTGCTAAAATAACAAGGTATTTAAGGCATAAAAAGTGTTTTATAGTGCGGATTAATACGGGCTTTATTAGTAAGGGGGAATGGGTATTCAATTGGAGATTAACAGGTCCAAACGGATCGTGAAAAGTATTATGATATAGGTCTGCACGTTAAAGGCTTTGGAAGGGGAAATAGTATAAGAGTAAATTACTGGAAGAGTCATGACATTTATAAGGATAGTAGATAGAAAAATAGTATATAACTCGGCATGGGACCTCGAACAGTGTACCTCTCACCAAAACCAAGAGTAAAATAAATAATCATGCTTATACTCCCTCGTGAGACATGTACGCGAAAGGGCCTCAAATACAAAAAGCAACATGAGCGTTCACCCTCACGTACCTATGAATCTATTATGACTACCCACACCCTAAAATCAACAACAAGTCATATATATATAGATATATATATAGTAAATATATATATTATATATCTGAAGAGAGTTTGATATACGATATAGATAGAATTAGATATAATATATATATATTACTATATATCATAAATAATATATAATATCATTATAATATTAATAATATTATATAGTAATATATATATATACTATATATATAGTATATGATAGTATTATACTAAAATAATATATAATGTATCGTGTTGTTAAGTAGAAAAATCTAATTAAAGTTCGTTAGATAATTACCACAGTGTAGAGAATTATGGCATGATAGATGAAAATAAGCAAGCTTATTGGCCTGAATAAGTTGCCAAATAGTCACTCACAGAGAAGTGTTCTAGCACGAGAGAAATAATACGTCTGGGGATACCTCCTCTAATAATACTGTCTTGAGATTTAAAGGCGTATCCAATCAAGTTGGACACTGAAATGCATGTGGTCACCCCTATTTACATGAACCGTCACATAAGGATAATGAAATCTGCGGAATAGTTTAGTATTGGTTGGTTGAATAATGTAATAATAGTGGAGTGATCGAAACTAGTGAGTTGTAGCAGAGATTCGAAAAAGAAGCTCAGTACAGACAGACCGCGATGAAGAGCTCAAGAGAAAATATACTAAGAGGGGTATTAGACATGAAGTTGCTGTCTCAGATGTGAGGTATGCGACCAGGGGATGTGGTGGTCGAAAATATAGCTTGCGAATTACATTGTGCGCATTGATGGAATCAGGCAGGAAAGGAGAGACTCCTACCATATATATGAGGATCTGTGGATAGGAGATGGCAAACTATATAGCTAGAAATTGGTTATAAGACGCGAATTTGGGAATCTGAAGTCGACAGTGCCAGAAAACCAGACGGACCCGTTTATACCAAGGCCCAAACAAAATCGGATTCTCCGATACTTATGGATACCTATTGATGATGGTCCCCCAGCCAGGAGGATGCCCAATCGATCACAAAGGAGAGTAACGCCATACCGGCGTCACCATTAATGTACACGTAAATATTGAAAGAGTGCAAAAAAAAATCAAAACCAAAAAATCCAAAATGGCCAAGGATATCTAAAACCTACAAGGGAGTATCGCATAAATATTTCTACAACGGCATAACCCGAGATCGCCACTATCAGGGGAATGCAGCCATAGCCAAAATAAAAACGACTCACACCCAGGTCTTTTAGCTCCTATTGTTAAAATACGATATTTTTACACCATGGTTATGTAATTTTGAATCGCGATTATATGATTTCAGATTTATGATACCGTACTAATTTGGAGTATGACCATAGAAACTATACGATATAATCAAGGATGGAACAAGAAGTTCAATCTCCTAAATTTACATTGAAAAATTTTCCCATTTTGTTACCTAAAACAGTGTGGAAATAATTTATATGCCGACAATGTACGCGACCAAAAAACGAGCCGAACGTCCATCGCCCAACAACGCCATCCCAGACCAAACCGCCAGACGGCCGAAAAAAATATAGATAAGGGAGGTACAATCGAGTTAACCCGAAACATTTTATGATAAAAGCTTATATAAAATGATATAGTATTCCTAAAGAGAGATCGAATGAAATATTGTATTTATGATTATACATGTCGAAAAGAGTAACACAATATTGATAATTTTAGAGAGCTAGTATGGCGGTTTCCTGGATATATCGTTACTAGAACAAGAAATCTTGTGATTCGCAAATCATTCGGGCACCCCCCTAGTGTCGGAAGAGATCTTGGTGACGCTCGTTATAGAAAATTGACGTATAACTTTTATGATTTGACGGACTTATATTGAAATATTACCTTCTGAGCAAAACTTTTGCCACAAACTATATGAACATAGGATAATAACAATTAATGTGTCATTAATTGTATTATTATATTTACTCAGTACTATACCTAAAATTTAAAAGAAATAATAGGTCCCAGTTTAATAAGTGAATCCTTTTATTATTTTAAATTCATTATTTATGTATTGAAGAAATCTACTTTATATTATTCTAATTGATTTTTGCCTATATAAGTATTATTATGTATTACAAGTGAAATAATATTTAAACATTAAAATTTATATAATATTAATCTTTTTCGGAAACATTAGATTAAATATTTTTGAAAATGTCTCAAAAAGTAAAGTGGAAAAAGTACCGAATTTTTAAATTAATTGAGTATCGAATTTGATTAAATTAATTTTCTGATTTTTCTGATTTTTTTTTTTTTAAAGATTTAAAGTATCTTTTAATGGGATATAATATTTTTTAAAATTTAATGTGAATAACTATTAATGACCTCACGTATATGGTTTACATTATTTTAAATAGTTTGCATAACCTTAGCAAACTTAGAAGGAATTAATATTATATCAATAGAGTCGGAAATTTTAATAGACCATATACGGTGTCAATATACTACAGTTACCAGCTGTGGCATAAGTTAATTATTTTAGGTCAAGATACATAAATACTTGCAATCTCTGACGCTGAGAGGTTAGATAATAATTGCAGAACAAAGATAGGTTATCGTAGTGAATATCATTTATGAAAACAGAGTGATCTGGTCTAGAAAGACAACCATATGTGGGAATAAGCAGGTAATAGTAGATGTCCGTGTGTGTGTGGGTAAGAGTGTGGTGGAAATTAGGGTGGAAAAAATTATGGGAAAACGAGGGTGTGTGTTCGGAGAAACGAGGGTGGTGAACATACTGTGGTGTGTGCGGTTAGAAAGAAACATTAAGTGTTTGTCTGACAATTCAATTAGAGGAGATTGGTATAGTGCCTCGATGGCTGTGTGTGATGTGATGTGTAGTCTGGTGATGTGGTAAGCTGTGTAGTGATAGTGATGATGTTGTGATAGAGTGAATGGGGCGATGACGATTTGTCTGTCTAGATAGCTCCGAACAAGGCTTAGTGTCTCGTTTAATGCTCGCTCGAGGTCTCGTTTGTTATACGTTGAAACTAGCGTTCATTGAGTATATTGCTTCGAATGTGGGTGTCTGACAAGGCTCAATCCTTTGTGTGTGTAAGGGCCGAGTCCGTGCTGGACATGACCTGCTCAAAATGAGGCAGTGTTAGTCGCGTTGTAGGTAAGCATGGCAGGGAAGTAATAATATATATGTGATCTGTGTGACAGGATAAAGATTCAACAGAAACAACGTGAGTAGTACATAGTCAGTAGGATGAAGAGAACGATCAGAAGATAGTAATAGAATAGGGGAATTGGGTAGTAGATGAAGCCAGTAACGTGTAGTAAGTGATAGTGGTGTAGAGTATTAGTGGATAGGAACCTTGATGCTTATCCTTTCAGGTTGGATTACAACGTTGCAGTAATTTTGAGATAGGAAAGCCAAAATACATAAGTAGAGTAAGATTAGAGTGAAAAAGGGAGTAGTGCGACAAAAAGGCGAACCCAAGATTAAAGGAACCACGACACGTAGTATGACGGAAGGAAGCGCTTTTGCATGCAATGATGTGATTATTTACCGCCGAACATTGTGATGGTAGGAGGCAATGGTGCGTTTGTAACCCAAAATCAGAGAACAGGCGGGGGGGAGTGGGGACCAAGCCGGGGAAAGCAGGGAATTAAAGAAAAATACCTTTAGAGGGGCGTGACTGCCAGAAAGAGAGGAAAATGAGCGTAATGAGACAAATACCTTAAATGTAGGGGGAAAGATCTGTGGACAAGGTGAAAAGACGATGCAGGAGCTGTCAACTTCCCCCTCTCATTAAGAAAACACAGCCAAAACCCGATTCCGCCCTTGGAAGCCGTGCCTTCCCCATTATACTCTCATCGAACAGGTGTCTCTCGTATACATCCAACACTGCACGGTTGAATCTGAGTCGCTCAAACGGGTCGGATTGGCTCAAGTTTATATCAGATAACTCCAGTTACTCGTTTGTTTCTTCGTATCGAGTGAGTGAGGAACCCCCAAGCCCGGGGGCGGTAGACCCTCACCTCAAATTGTATCTTAGATTAATATTCCGGTAATCATCTGGTGGTAGAGTAGCGCTTGTAGACTCACGTAGCCGTCATCTCAATTCAGGTCCAGCGTTGGAGCCACAACCCCCGTCGTGGTTCTCCCATGCACCTGACTCCAATTCCAGTATCCAGAGCCTCCCCCCCTCTCCGGAGGATTATTGTATTCCAACTACGCCGCAGCTTTTACCCCCTTCCTCATTCCCAGAATTTATCCGAAAGCATGTAACATTTTGCTTTACGGAATGAAACGTCCCAATCACTCCCCTTGTCGAGATGGAAATTTGAAGACGTACTTCTCCCCGTTACCCGGTACCTATGAGAGATCGACGGTACGGTTAGCTCCCTCTCTCATACTTTCGTCTCTCTCTCTCTTCTGCGATACCATCAGATCATCAGAATCGTTCGTCTTAAGCACCTATCATCTACTTCTTCTGCCTGGAGTTCCTAAACATATCAACGAAAGGTCCCACCACCACACGTCAAAATTCGAATTATATCTCTCACTAGAGGTAATAAACAGACATTTTATATTCTGATGGGATTTGACAATAGAACCCTTTAGAAAAAGCTTTTAGGAATATGACTAATTTTTGTAGAAGATTTTATCTTTCAAATCAGCCGTAAAAAGCACGCTGGAGTCGAATTCTTACGTGTCTTTTGAAACAGTTCACTGAAATTTTACGAGCAGACCTGAGTTCATGTTGGACTTGAAGAATCTCTTGTGGATATCAGAAAACTCATCATATTCTCGAGAAACTTCCTTTGATTAGCTTGCTCAACAGGATCAATATCTTAATATGACTCTAAGTATTTGAGAGAGTATTAGACTCAGAGATCATGTAAGGACTGAGATGAAAAGTTTTATAGTGCTTGTATCGCGACTTGAGTTTCGTAGAAATGGTTAGAGAAAACTTATCAGGATTAGAAGAAGGCTGTAGTCGTATTGTTCAACCATAGAGGCAGAACCAAGATAGAGAATACAGCTAGATATTCTATCAGAGAACCATAACCAATAATAACGTTAACTTAAAAAGACAAGAACTATGTAACAACCCTTCATGAAAACAAGAGCATGGGAATGGAAAAATAAACATTTCTAAATTTACAGGGAAACGGACAAGCCGCTCTCCGAATATGACTTAATAAAGGAATATTAGAAACTTTCCAATAAGAGATAAATCAAATGATTAGTATGCCTTAAATGTGAATATCCTCTATCATTAATTCCCGAAACTTGGTTGGAATACAACAATGGCAGATTATGTTGGAAATTTCCAACCAGGGGTTCGATGTCTATTGTAAGAATGGCCCCTTGTGTGGATCCCTAAAGAAAAATGAAAAATATTATGGTTGATATTACCCATTACAATAACCCCAATATCTTTGAAATTGGGGTCAAAAGCTCGAAAAGTTCCGAGACAAAGAATGATTCAATACAAGAGTCAAACTCATTATCAAAGACTGCAGCGTAGCTATCGGGTAGAGTCCATGAGACAACCACGAGTTTCATTTATTGACGGAACCATTCAAGCTGATCCAGAACAAGAAGAAATATCTGGAGCCGAAGATGAATGAAGAAGAAAATGAAACAGTTTTTTTCTACATGGACTATCTGCAAGGAGGGAAAATTTTTAAATAACGGCAAAGATTTAATAAAAAGAGTGAAATAGATACAGTAATTAAAGAAATACTTCAAGCTTAAAGTATAATATATTTATAGTAACCTCTAGTTCTTTGGCCTGTAGTTAGACCCCAAAAAATGGGATGTCATTAATTTTTTTGTCAATATTGACTCCAGCAGAAGGTCAAACGAAGTTGAGAGGCTTCATAGCCTTACTAGATGGAGAGCACAACCTTTTGATTTCACATAGGTAGATTAAAAGAAATAGAGAAAGAAGGAGATTTAACTTGTCTGTTAAGCCTCGCTATGATTAGAGTCCAAGGATTGAACACAGATGATTCATTCCTGTAGGAGAGTTGAGTCTACTATTGAGACTACATCAACAGTATTACCCAGTCACCTTTTTAGTGTGTAAACTGGAAGCACTGAGCTTGAATGAAATTTTAATTGGGTACAAGTCTTTTTAGCTAACCTCCTAAACAATAGACACTTTCTCTTCACATTTGAATCTAAAGAAGAGGATACGAATAAAAGTTGGAAAATCTGTGTCCAATATGGAAGTTACTTTTCATGAATCAATACTGAAAGAAACTACAAAAGAAGAATGATTAATGTTATCATATCATATTAAAAGATCTTTATAAATAATTCTAATGAATTAACTTTTATTAGTCTCCACACTTGATAAGCTTAATACAGTAATAAATAGAGTCTCAATTAAAAGCCCTACTAAGACAGGAATGAAGAAAGACTCCTTGCAAAAAAGCCTACAAAGATAAAATAAAAAACTAATGTTCGGTTCTTCAGAGAAGATAAAAGAAAATTCACAACTTCCTTCAGTAGAGGAAGGACCTTTAATAGCAGATGAAGAAATAGAAGTTCAATTGTTATTAATAATAGAAGAAACAATGGCACCTGCTCAATCTTATGGTTATCTGAAAGTCAGACCAGAGAATAAAAGAGATTTGAAATTGGAAAAGAATTGTTTAAAACACTCGCTTTCCTTAGGCCATATTTGCAAACTCTGTGTTGCCCCAGTAAACCAATTGAAGTTCTTTGAGTAATATTCTTTAAACACTCCATTTTTATTTAAATAAGAGAAGTTAAGAATTACGTCTTCATCCATTTTAATATTCAATTAAACAGACTTACCAATATCATTGATGTAGATTCATCATTCATTTATTGTATCTGTAACCTGCTACAGAAATCTATTCAGACAACCATTGAAAATGCATACAGAGAATTTATAACAGAAAATTAAGTGAAAATGTATCTATTTACAGAAACAAACAATTCAAAAGACACTTTTGGACTTATTAATGGAATACAAAGATGTCATTGCTGTTTAGACGACTTGATGCGTTCCTGTTTTCCTATACACCCTGAATTTTGAATAGAACTCTACCCCAGATGCGCCAAAGATCATTTTTAGAAAACAGTATCGTCTCCAGTTGCAAAGCTTAATATTTTACAGATGCAGCTTTAAACAAAGGTATATTAAAGCTTGCGGATTCGCCACATAGGTTCTCCGTTACTAGTTCGTTGCCAAAAAGAATTCAAATAGAACAAGTAGTCTGTATTACTGGACTATCGTAACTTACACTCTTCTTTCAGACGTCCCGATGGTACCCTCCCTCGATTGACGTAAATATTTTTACTCCCTAGATGTGGTGACGATTTTTATAGTTGGTATTTAATCGATGCTTACCATTCCCTCGAATCTGTGGAGGAAAACACAGAATAAATGCTCTTCCGTACGAGAAAGATTTTCGCCCAACCAGTAGTTTATTAGTATTGGGCTATCGCAATTGCCCTAGTACCCTATGGCTAGAACGGATTGCAAGTCGCGTTAAAACCATTATTAGGACTATTGCACGAAGTATTATGATGATTTTAATCATTTGTTGGTCTTAAAATTTAAAGCAGAACATTTCTTGAAACTTAAAGAAATATTACTGCATTAGAGAAAACAAATAAGAGTTAAATTGACTAAATGTCTCTTTTTACAGTATCATATATAATTTAGGATTTAAAATAGGCAGAGACGAGATTTCCCAGACCAGCGACAGATAGAATCATGAAATGTTTTCGTCCCTCCAAGCAAGTGTAAGAAACCATATCACTTATTAGGTTTTTGTCTCGTAACTTTTCGTCTTTTTAATTCAGTGACTTTCACTAATTGACGAAACCATTAATAACTTAATAAAAGAATGCTGTAAGTTCGAATGGAAGAAGAACACCAAAAAGCATTTTAACTCTTAAAAGAGAAATTGGGTTGTTAACCTCAGTTACTTCCCGATTATTCCAAGCCATCTTTTATAGTACAGACGGCCTGGCCTCATGGAAGTAGGGGGAGTCTTTATCATGCAGTTGACGCAAAGAAAACCGTTGCTTTTGTGTCAAATGAGTGTTAAGACGGCAGGAACGTAAACATATGATATATAATTAAAAATGTTTTGCTGTTGTCTTTTCACTTCCAAAATTTAGAAAATACGGTGTTGTCTATCCCGACTCAGCATATGAAATCAACTCTTGCTCTATTTTTTCGTAATAAGCAACAGACGGGTCGGCCAATCTCGATTTATTGTTATAGTTTTTCTGCATTAAGACAGGAAAAACAAACATACCGCCTGATTTATTTGAGTAGCACCAGCGAAGTCCAAACGTTTTTCTTTAAGGAGAAGAGAAAACACTATTACCGTGAAACGATTTTAGTTTTATACCGAAAAAGACTTTTAATAGGGACAAGAAATTGCCGTAGATAAGGATTAGTAAATGGGCTAAGAAAACCCTAACAACTTACCCACATATTTCATAAATAGGTTTATTATGCAACACGAAAGACCTTATGGTATACAGTCCCAGATAGGCATTCGATCTATTTCAGTATGATCATTGCCTTTCACTGGACTATGTGTGCATCACCAGTGGCGCATGCAGGACAGCAATAGACTGAAAACGATAAGAAAGATATGTTTTCATCATTTAAGTTAAGTTAAGTAAGAGTAATAATTTGAGTTATCAAAGTGAGAGAAGAAAAATAGCCTCAAAAGCAGAAATAAGGGCAAAGAAAGCTCCAAATATGCGGTATTCGAGAGCGATCATGAGAATAGTATAGGGAAAACTCCCACATGTTCAATTTCAGGTCAAAACATATTCGGATTAGAGGATGTTTGACTCGTTTTGCGAGTTGAGTCGCTGTAAATCAAGTAAAAGCAAAGACATTTTGCCCCAATCTTTACAAGAAGATGAAATTCCGCATTCGAGCCAAAATGATAGGCATCGGATAATGCCTCAGAATTCACTTCCCAACTGCTTTCAAGACTATGTAAAGCTGTGGAGATAAAAAAGGTTAATCTTTTCCGTTATAATCAGCCCAAAGATGGTGTAGTTGAAAGATGAATGTTCTTTGAGAGAATACTGAGGCATTCAGGAAAAAGACAATTCACATAAGATTGGTCAATAAGATTGAGCCTCTTTTTCTTCAAATAGAATTAAACAACTCGTATGAATAGATCAATGATCATCTCCACATTTTTGTCCTACATGGATACATAAAGAGACTTCCTTTAAATATCTAATTATGTCTTTCATTGTACAAATTTTGTGAAAATAGAAAATTATTCAAAATGAAGTAGATTGTCGTAGTGGAAAGAATGGATTCAATAAAACAATAATTTAGTGAAAATCTAACCAAAGAAACTCTTAACGCTGATTAAACTAGCAAAGAATTATGCCATACATCTAGTATTTAAATTAGAAATTTACTGTTTTGGAATGCTATATTAGATTAAATTATTTAAGCGAAAATATCTAGGCAAATATTTAAGGATATTTTAGGCTAATCACAGAAGTGAGCTCCAGTAGTAGCTTTGAGCTTTCTGTTTTAAATCACGAAAAACTATTCCGGTATCACCGGCGATATGAAAAATAATTTCCAGTTAGAAAAAGATACAGAATCTCATTTTCTTTTGGACAATGAGAGATTTGATCCTGATGCCTATTCAAGAAACATTAGATCCCCAAAAAGATAAACCAGAAAGAACAAACCAAGAGTGGAACCTTGAAAGAAGTTGGACAACAGGAAGACATGATCAAAGAAGCATCCACCACTCTTCTTGGATTCCCTAATTGATGAGAACAAAACGTTTACCAAGATTCAACACCAAGAACAAAGATCCTGTAGAACACAAGATGATCTTGAACCAATAATAGCTGCATTACTCTCAAAGAGTAGATGATTGAATCTACTCTCCCAAACAAAGAACTCAAGTAAGGATTATGGACGTCTCTCTAATCACCAAATTCAGACAAGTAGGAATTCATTATTTCAGATAGTCTGAACACGGAACAGCTGCCACTTGCCAGAAGTAAAAGAAGATACTTTGGAACACCACTGCCGAAAGAAACATTGAGGGGAATGTGCACAAGTTCTGCCTGATACACTTCCCAAAGAGAGTTCGTAACACTCCAGGGAAGGAAGATTATGGACATTATCACACGGCTTGAAGCACCAACAGTGAGCGATAGGGTAATGAAATCGTACAGGTATGACGACGACAGACAATTTCGAAGGGTCCGAGAGGACGTGGGGAACAAAGAGTTAGCAAGAAGGATAAACAAAACAAAGGAGAGCTGAATCTCTTCGAAATCGCTACCACCAAGGAAACTAAAAGAAACACAGACAAAGGAATTGCCTGGAAACTGAGTTTTGCCAGAGACCGACCACTTGATTTGGCCATTTAAGGAAGGGGACATTAAAAAATAGGGCTCTACTGACAACCGGGCCTTAGAAGGAGTGGTAAAAACGTGCTAAACTTGAGGTTAAAAAAATTAAAGTGGTGAGATGATATCATACATACAAGAATGGACCACTTTCTACATGATAGTAGAAGTAAGGAGATATGATTAATGACTAATGTGGACCTGTACATGACCAACCTTTGATAATTATTGAGCAAGTAAGTTACTGACCCTGAGGAAACTAAAAACCAGAAAAAAAAAGATGTGAAATAGTACTCGGTATATTTATCCTATGTCCTAATCCGATAAACATGTATTATAAACAAGCCTCTGAATATGAGAGTACAAGTAGGTAAAGGGAGAACCCAAATATAACTTTTTTTGGATGAAAGTAGGCGCACACCCCTGAAACGACCAACAAAATAAGAAATGGCAAAAAAGGGCGAGGATAAGAAATTAAGTATAAATACCTATTAACTCTGCACTGGCTTCATTCAATGATGACTACCAGAATATCTATATCTTATGAAATCAACTTATATAATAATTTTACCTACTAAATAAGAGGAAAGGGTTATAATTACTCCCAAATGAAGCGGTATAAGTGGAGATAACAATAATCATAGATACTACTGGATACGCAAGGTGATCTAATGATTACAGAAGAGAATGGTCATAGAAGGTAAAAGCGTACTATTACGTGGACATATAAGCCCAAAGCCCTCATATAAAATACTTAGCCATTAATACCTAGGAGTTATTAAATGAAACAGCCATAAATTGATAGTAAGAGAAATATAATAGTAATCCAAAAAAAATATTAATTACATTTTCAAATAGTAAATAAATAAATAATAGCATAGATACTAAATAAACTAGGGTAAAATGGAATAAATTCCAAAGAATAATTATAAGTTAAGTACTAACATAATAACTAGAAGTAAATACCATAAATAATAAAATAATCCCGTAGCTGAAGATACAGACTAAGTTAAGTGAATCAAAATGTTGAAGGAAGTACAACAGAATAAATGAAAAAAAGGTACATATTAAGGTTAATTAATCAGATAATATCATAAGTGCACTAAGTAGATCTGATTAGCATGACTAGCATAATTATTATCACTTTAGCTGCTCGAGAATGGTAAATGAAAACTGCTATAAAATAAACGAAATAACAAAAGGATTATTACTATCGTTATACTATAAACTACGGTGGTTAAGCATATTATTTATGATAATATCTCCATCACCTATATATCTTGTTCTCAATATAGACCTATAATAAAAATTACAACATAATGGGGAAATGCTCATCATCATTAAGTTTAATGCTTAGAACTCGCTCTCCAAAGTCCTCTATTAAATTAATTGATACTTTAAATAGTTATCCAGTTCCAATCACCCAAAGCATAAATACTCTTTACAAAAACCTCTCCCTTCGATTGAGAGGTAAGGCACAAGATTGTATATATCTATTAAAATATATATCTCTAAACTTATTGTAACCTCAGACACAGTCGTGACATAATTATCCCATAATTCATTAGTCATTGATTAAAGATAAAAATTAATAATATATATATGATAAAATAACAATATTATAGTGCTGAGATAATACCTTCCTACAACTATATAACTATATCTCCACCAAAGTGGTAAACTGATATGATAACACGCATATCAATCACATACAGTAATACTGTCCATACATAAGCTCTCCATATATCCGAAATTTAACTCCAGTAATATCCCAAAATTTAACTACTAAGTTAATAAATTTAATTAATAAATATTGAGCTTAAACTACCTCCAAACCCTATTTTTTTGTTGGAGTAATAATTTAAACTTTAAAATTTGATTAAATACCAGCTCGCTGCATCTCTGGACTAATACTCGCAGATCCACACAAATAGTAAAGTTCGAGATATTAGATTATAAATTCATCTACTGCCTAATAATATGGAAGTCTATTCTTAGCTAGATTATAAGGCTACTTCTGATATTATTGATCGTCATTTTATATATATCGTTACAGTAGTCAGTCACTATCTCTAAATCAGATTATTTAGTCTTATCTTTGTATAGTTGTTCTTTTCAGCAATTCAGTTATTGATTACTTATTAATTATCAGGTCTTAATCTCTAATGGTATATTATAAGTGAAGGAATACTCCAGGTATCGCAGATTTCGCATATGTCACTCTAGAGTATTTAATTATCTTAAATACTCATATATCAAACATATATTCTCATATCAGTCATTTATTCTACTCATAAGTTTTGATATGTCTTACTATCTACTGCGGGGTAGTCGCCTACTGTCTCAGCTCTATTGGCATTACTACTATGCTTTTATGCATTATTATCTACTTGATATACCTACAAATTCATGTGACCCTTTCTAACTTTCATTTCTCATGCATTCGTTTTCGTCGATGCGAGAGATGGAGTGCTGTGACGTGCTCTCGACAATATATTATTAATCCTCTCACAAACTCTCTCTCGCCTCTCGCTCGTCCAACTGTTCCATTTGTATATCCATCAGCTTCTTTCTTAGTTTTTCATAGGCGTGCTGTCACTATGGATATCATGGTCATTACTTACAGGCGTTCATTCGATTGATATCGTAACGTAAGGTTCGGAGTTTTATTTTTTCAATTTTTCCGGTATGCGTGACTCAAGGTGCAAGTCCTGACTGTTTGCGTGATATCACACGTCCTGCCGTACAAGAGACCAACCGCATATGTGCGCTTCTGGATCCAGACAACGCGGAGAACAGCTGCCTAAACTCGTGTACGCATTAATATACCTGTGATATACACTATCTCTCTCATGAGTCGTGATAATTACATATTTTCCAGGACCAGTCAGCACTAAGCTGATAGCGTCCTGCCGCTGGCGTGCTAATCTAGAACGTCGATCGAACCCTGCGCGCGCAGGATCAGTAACTAATGCTCTATATCGAGACTCTTCGGAGACACTAATAATAAGCACTCCATACATTAAGCTTTAGTGTATCTCGGCTAATACTATCTCTTCAGGACGCCTAATCGACTCCGCAATTATGTTCCTGCACATACGTTGTCTTTGCGATATTCGATACGAGCGGTATAGCTCAGATGCTTATGTATAGATGAACTTGAATGAGCGAGTCGCAGTTTGCGTACGATTTGATATGTGTGTTAGACGTAACCTCAGGATTCGACGTCATCGGCAGCGATCGTATGAGGTCGCTATCGATCGCGTATTTCTAAACTCACATAGTCCTAGAGACGTTATATGCGAGACACGTTGTAGTAATGTGAAGTCGTGAGCTCTCAGAGTTGGTTAGTGCGCTCGTGAGTAAGAGAGTCATTGGGGTAGGAGTATGGATTATACTCTCTCTCGTGCTGAGTTAATTAGTACACAGATTTGAGTGGTTCAATTTCAAAGTTTTCTTCCGCGTTAGCTTAGAGTAATATTTAGATAGATAGTCTCTCATCTGTGCAGTAATCCTCGCTTTGATAGTGGTATGCAGATAAATGAATTTCGTTACAGTAGAGGGTATAGTTCGCTAATGGATGATCTCACCCATTAATGAATATTCCTATTTGTGCAGATTGTGACAGTTATCTAGATATAGTCGGAGTCATTGGATATCTCTCGACTCGAATTAAACAAACGTCCATGCCTTCATGTCAATATCATGTTTATGCTAGTTACTCCAAATCATATGAGGATAGATGTGTAGTAAGAGTGAATGAATATTACGTATTGTAGGATAGTGATATGTCATACCAGTCATGAGTTATGTGATTAGTCTCTCGGACCTCATGATCCTCGACATACTTCGGACATACAATTCGGTATATAGTGAATAAGATAATGTGAGTGATAGGAAGAGTTGATAGTCGATAGTAAGTGAGATTCCTAATTACTCATTAGATAGCTCACTCTCGAGCGCCATGTGCTGGTCGCAGCGATATGTCGGATATGTGACTCATAAGATAATCTCGAGCATAATTGTTATCCTGTATCTTATATGACTCGCTTCCCTGAAAGATCATCTATTTATACTCCGCCTCATTCGTGGCTCAGTATGTGATGAGATTCGTAGTATCGATAGATGGCTGTGTTCCCTAGAGGACATTGTGTAGGACTAGCTAGATAATTCAGACAGTCAGCATGTCTGAATTAAGATTATCCTGAATCGGTGGCAGTCGACTCATATCTCATGTCTCTTTTCGCTCTGATACCCTATGCTCTAGTCGTGATTATAGATGTAATTAACATCATGGATGATAGCAGGAGATAACTCGAAAGTGCAAAAGCAAAATTCACTTTGATGGGAGTATTCACGACGTACCGAGACTGTACCTGCGATTATGATTTCCTTTTCTGTGAGAGATAGATTTGTGAGGCAGTGGCGCTAGTATTTATAAATTAGTCGGCTGAATACATGTATTCACTGTTCATTAATTATATCGTCTATTGTAGACCCTCAGAGAATGAACAAAGGTACTCATATAACATAACAAGCAGATATAGTTAATAGATAATACAGCTCTCAGAATTTCATCCAGATACTACCAGTACTAGGATGGTACATACTAACAATGGATGGTCTAATCATTATTAGACTGTGACGATCTACGACCCCATGATCCGATCGTAACAAAGAAGAGCTGAGTGCTAGTAGTTGATAGTGCGTGTATAAATGTAAGAGTGATACTCTCTCCTCTTATTTATTAGAGTTAGGTTATTATTATTGAGTATACGCTGCAGAGCTGCTAATATCTCGTAGTTATCATGTCGTTTATATATAATACTCGCTCTCCATGATACTGGAGATCTACGTGGAATTATTTACTCTGCTAGTCATAGATCTCTTTGAAAGTACGTAGCTATACTGGCATGTATCACTCTCTCTCTCGTCATGCTTAATGCATTTACAGAACTCCTACTCAGTTAACTTATGTCTCATATAGTGTAGTCGATGGATAGTCAGTTGTTATCTATGTGTCTCTATGTGTGATTTTCGAGTATATAAGGAATAATACTTTTTATTTATCATTATGAGAAAAGATTATTATTGAGTTTATAAATGTGTGGGATTAGTCCCTGAAATAAATTAACTTAGAGTAATAAAATGTATATATTAGGTACGATGTGAGTGTATAATTTAGGAAAGAATGACGGACTCTATGTATAGTCTAATGAGGCGTGAGTGAGCAAATTACCTAGCCATGTATAAACAGCATTAAGTGAGACGAAAACAATGTTAATTCTAGTCTATGATGCATGATACTTACTATATGAGGCGATAAAGATAAGGTAGCAATCATAGGACGGCTCCGGTGGAGCATGTCGTCAATAAGTCTGCATGTGCTTTATTGTGTCGAGGACGTGATCGTCTCGTAAACATGTTGCAGACGTTACTAAAGTACAGCAGTGCATTAGTGTTTAGACGGTTCGCTATATAATGGGGTGTGAACGGAAGGTGTGTAACGTGTATGTTGGGAGGATTGAACTGCCTGGTGTAGATTTGAAGTGCAATATTATTAAAATACCACACTAAAATGAGTAAATGTATGGCTTCATAAGAAATGTGATGATATATTTGTCTTATATTCAATTCAAAGACTCGTATTCGAGAGTAATATGTGTTAGATACTGACCATCTCAGAAAACGTACCCTTTCGATTTGCAGGCAATATAAAAGTAGCTTTAAAGGACTGTGCCAATCCAGATAATGTAAGCAAAGCCAAGCCAAACTGAGATAATGCTAATCGATTCGGCACTCTTTCAGATGACAAGCAGAGTCAGAGTTATTGCAAGATTCTCGTTGGAGAGGCTCTGAATAGTGAGGACGAAGCACCTAGTTATTCAGACATGGCTGAAGCTATAGGCTCCAATAGAACAAATGTAGGAGTCAAGACTAGGCGCGACTCAGAGTTTCAACAAGTATGTACGCACAGAAGAACATTTTTAGAACAGCGGAAGAAAGCCAGCATGAGAATTCTCAAGCCGATTCATGATTAAGAAATAGAAGAATATGGGAACCCTGATGAAGAACATCACGCGAATTGTCCAAGAATACGAGCAACTAGAACGTTATATGCAGATGTAGCGACTAGTTAATTTTGTTGGTATGTGTAGTGGACCTCTTATCAGAGGCCTCTAAGGAATATGACTGAATTATACGGGTGTAATTAATCGTGAGGCGGGAGTAACGGAGAGGCGTTGGAAGAAGTAGAAGCTGAGAGATGCCGTTCTGGCCGGAGGCGAGGTTGAGCTGACTATCTCGCTCGCAGTGATCTTCAGATGTGAACAGCTACGAAGTCTATCGCAGTATTCACAGAGTGTTTCCGACACCTCAAATGCATTACGTATAGTATAAAAATATGGCTCCTCATATAATGTGAATACTATAAAGATCAAAGGATTATAGAAGGGATATACAATACCTGGCTCTCAAATTGATAACTCATACATGATAGAGGAATAGAATACCTAGTGTGGGAT
>JABUQX010060933.1:22500-49657 GCA_015478945.1 Trachelipus rathkii | reverse complement strand
GTTAAATAATAATAATTACAACGTGACGACCAAACGTATGAAAGTACACCTTAGCTATTGGCCATGCTACTTAGAGCGGTTCTTTGCGCGTGTTCTTTGGTACGAATGCGACGGACTCCGCGGAACTTGTTAAAAACGCGACGATGGCTTGGACGATGAATTTGCGATTAATCCCGACGAAAAACGGGACGATTGAAAATTATGAAGAAGATTAACAAAACGCAATATAAACAAAATGGCGGACGCAAGTCAACAAGGTTGTGCCTTTAAAAAAAAAAAAATAAAAAAAAAAAAATAATAATGAATAAATAAAAAAAAAAAAAAAAAAATAAAAAAATAAAATCTAAAAAAAAAAACAATAAATAAATAAAAATAAAATACAAATAAATAAAATCTAAAAAAAAAAAAAAAAAAAAAAAAAAAAAAAAAAACCACCCAAGAAGGAAGCTGAGATAAAAAATATCCACCTGATTAGCGATTGTGCTCATCGCTGGTCAGGTGGTCAGCACGACCGAAATGGCCCTCCTACTACTTACGCGAATGACTTAGCGTTCTGGAAAGAAGAGGGAAATAGGCTGAGACGAGGTCGTGGCATGTTTTCAAAATAGGCTTAGAGAGGCCGGTCTATTCTATGAACAGCCAGAAAAAGATAGAGATCGATGAGTGGTTAGTAGAGAAGCAAGGAGGGGAGAGCAGAGAGTGGATGTGAAAGAGACTAATATATGGATGGTGGAGAAATGTAAATACTTGTTTAGAGTATTTGGAAGAAGAGGAGGGAAATGTACAGGAGATAAAAATGACTTGGCGTGCTGGAGCGAGCTGTTAAGAGCAGTTGTGTACCCCATGCCTGAAAAAATTAGGGCAAGATGAGTCGTAGAGGTGAAAAAGGATGGTAATTAAAGTGAGTGTTACACTGATTTTATACTATATGTGGCGAGACATGGAGATACGACCACAGATGAGGATAGTAGAAGTACAGTTGGCAAAATACGTTTTGAGAGTGATAGTGGTAAAGTCTAGAAGAGACAGACAAAGAAGCGAAATAATTAGGAACTAGGATTAGAGTGAAAAGTCTATATTAAATAAGATGGATGCAGCCAGACTGAAGTGGTGGGGACCTGGAGAGGATGCAGGAGGAGAGTGGCAAAAAGGAGATGGGAGCTGAGACCAGAGGAACAAAACCAAGAGGAAGAGATAGGAGAGCTTGGTGAAAGAACTTCATTGAAAGACGTTGAAGGGCCATCGATGCGGGAGCTGAGAGAAGATGGAATACTAGAGGATACAGGAGGTTGGAGAAGAGCGCAGGCCCCGCTCTTGATCCTTCCTGGGTGCGATTGTAAGAAGTATATATATATATATAATATATATATATATATATATTATATATATATATATATATATATATATATATATATATATATATATATATATAAATATATAATACATATGAACTCAATTATTTCTATGGAGCTTTGTTGCTCGCTTTTGTTTGAAGTTGATAAAAAAATAATCAAGCCCCTTAATAATGAGCCCCATCGGTATTGTCAGCCACTTCTGAAAGCCATATCAAAGTTTTTCAAATAGGTTTCAGAAGTTTCTCAATTTAGATATATGCCATGAACCTAAAATCAAATATGGCTTCTGTGTCAAATCTAAGATTTTAAGTTAAAGTGTGCTAAACAAACTACAGCGACGTAAATACTACTGCATGTTCGAAATGAGTCCCAAGAAATGCTGGTAATTCTATAAAGGGCCCTCCAAGAAAAATAGCCCAAATATGCATGACATAAACAGTTCCTGAAAGTAGTCTGATGACTTTTTTATTGATTTATGAAATATATCGGCCACTACCACGACTACAAGCAAAGATTCGAGGGAAAGAAGGTTCTCAAATGTTTTGCTGAATCAAAATCTTCATTGGAATCTCGTATGATATCTTTTTAAAAATGACAAACACCCCACGTATTCATCAACAAGCACCAATAGAAGACTCTTCAGTTTGCAGCCATTAAATCACTCTCTAAAAGATTGCGGGACTGTCTTATTGATATGTTACGAATTTGTTGGTATTATGGCGTTTGAGCACAAATCAGGTTTCGCTAAACCATTTTACTATCTCATCTTTTCTCTTCCAATTGTTAGAGCTTATATAATACATATATAATATATATATTATATATATATATATATATATATATATATATATATATATATATATATATATATATATATATATATATATATATATATATATATATATATATATATATAATTAGTTTGGATTGTAATTACTTATTTAAATATGTTTTTTTATTTCTTATTTTGTTAGTATGTTCACTAACTTGGTGAAAGATCTTTATCTTACAGTTTATCCCTTCTCCACGAGGACGTAAGATTCGCTGAAAGGGGCGAATCGCCCATGTTGAAAATACCTGGTGTAACCTGTAATTTATTTTATGATGAATTATTGCCGGATTATATGTTTATTTGTTTAAATATCCATTTGTATTTTCTCGGAAACTGATGCTTACGGCAATGTATGGTTTTCTGTTAAAAACTGAAAATTCATACATTAAAACCTAGGATAAAAATGTTATAATCCGTGTATTGATATTATTTGCAGTAAGTTCAATCCGCATATGCAAAAGTTAATAACTCATTGATGTACTGGTTGGCTATTGTGCTTATCTCTTCAATATTGTAGCCAATATATAGAAAACTTAATGTACAGTTACCAATCTTTACAACCTTAAATATATAAATATAACAACGTATAATTTATAATCTTTACAATCTTAAAGTATCTAGATACATGTATCGGAGATACTTGTATCGGTATCGGTATCGCCAAAGAAGGTAAACATGTATCGATGTATCGGTATCGCTAAAGTAAATTTTTGTGTATCGATGTATCGGTATCGCTAAAGTAAATTTTTGTGTAACGATGTATCGGTATCGCTTAAGCAAATTTTTTGTATCGATGCCCATCACTTTATAAGGTAAATATAAATATATTAATCATTTATTAGTAAAGGTTTATTAATTATTAAATTATAGTTCCAATCATTAAACAGTCTAAAACTAAAAAAAAAGTTTTTAAAATAAATGGTCAGAACTTCGAAAAAAAATTAATTAGCTGACGGAAGAAATCTACGTAAAACATAAATATAATTGAATATAGATAAAATAAATAAATAAAATTACATAATAATGATAAATAATAAATAACTGAAGTAAATAAATATTCAAATAGAAGAAAATATAATTAAAATGGGTAACTAAAGGAAAGGAGATTTTGCTTTTTAAAAAAATTGAAAACGTAAAGATTAAGAAAAGTTTTAAATACAAAATTAAATATCCCAGGAAATATTTAAAGTATAAACAGCCCTCCATATCACCAAGTGCTTAATAATATTGAAAATGTTTTTCTAAAGGATTATATAAAAGAAATAATGGATTTATTTTTTTACATTTTCATTACCCAACAGGATTACGTCAAAACTTATATCTAATCATTTCCGTCAATAGTTTATCAATTATATACATAATAGCTTTATTTATCAATCACTAAATTTTGTTAATAGTTGAGATCAGTTCTTCATTTATTTCCGAAATAGTGGACAACAACAAAAGGTCAAAGGAGTTAATAGAACAAAAGTATTAGCATAAGTAAAATAAGTGAGAAGAATAAAGTAATAAAGAAAAGCAAGAGGCAAGAGATAGCTTATAGCAAAAAGAAAAAGTTAAGCGTTGACATCCGTTTCTTCCAGCTTTAAAATAATTACTCCTATTACATGTTGAACTTCTGGAAAGGAAACTCTTCAGATTAGACATTAAATAAATTTATTAATTTATTCTTAGAAGAAGAAAAAACGAGGTTTAAGAGAACCTTAAATAACCAAATGGGTATCTCAACGCATTTAATCAACTGATTGATATATAAAACTTTAATCAAAACTGTTTAAACAATAATAACAGCTTTTCGTCAACTTAATATTACCTTAATTTCTATATACAATGTCTTAGTCAGGAACTTAAAACGGAATAATATTTTAACATTTAGAGGAAACTTTATTAAACATTATTAATCAGACATTTATCATTTAACCACAACTTCATTACTAGCTTCGTATCACTACATTCTGATTTTAACATTTTCAATATTAACTTCTAACGTCCATTTCTATTGACTTTACAACATTATTCTTTGATTTTAAACATTTCCAGTACCTTTAGCTCACAAACGTGCTCAAACAGATCTTAAATCTATCGATTATCTGATCTTAACTAAAGAGAGATTATTTTTTTTGGTATAGATTGTAGGTCTGAATCAATGTTCTTAGGACAGGCGGAGTAGCCTTGACTTTTGAAAGATATAAGATAAATATTAAGCTCAACAAATATTTACCATTACTGTTTCTGAAATCTCTTTGTAGACGGTCGTAAGGTTGCGGACAAATTAAATCCATCATTATACTATATGGTTTTATTTTGGAAACACTGAAACAATAATTCTTTGTCATAATGTGTTTAAAATTATATGTATGAATATTTATCTAGTATCCTATATTCCTTTAGGACTGTTTCTAACAAATATATTTATGTTGAGATCTTGGAATCTAGTATTAACGTTAACGTCAAATCAAAAAAGAAAATAAAAATTTATAAAATAAAATTAAGTTCTAAAATCCAATGGTAGAAATCAAATCAAAAATAATTATTTGAATAAAAAAGTTTCGGATAAAATCCGGATAAATTAGATAAATATAGTTCAATAGAATCTTTTTGTATCAAACAAGATCCCAGGATGGATCGTTCGTTTTCTGTAATAAATAAAAAGAAAATAAATATAACATTCATTGTAGCAGATCCAACCATATATATATATCATATATAATATATTATATGATATATATATATATATATATATAATATATATTATTATTATATATATATATAATATATATAGTATATATATATTATATATATATATTATATATATATATATATATTTTATTGTATTTACAAATATTAGGTCCGATGACACACATCAAATGTCGCTTGGACTGTCTAGATTCTTAGCGTGAGAATTGCATAATTATTCATATCCGGTGCTATATCCTTTCTTTGTAACGCGTATTATATTAATTATTATTATATTTTATTATTATTATTATTATTATTATTATTATATATTTATTTTTTATTTTATTATTTATACTATTATTTATTACTATTATTATATTATTTATTATTATTACTTTATTATTATTATTATATTATTATTAATTATTATTATATTGTTATTATTGTTATTATATTATTTTTATTATATTATTTTTATTATATTATTTTTATTATATTATTTTTATTATATTATTTTTATTATATTATTTTTATTATATTATTTTTATTATATTATTTTTATTATATTATTTTTATTATATTATTTTTATTATATTATTTTTATTATATTATTTTTATTATATTATTTTTATTATATTATTATTATTATTATTATTATTATTATTATTATTATTATTATTATTATTATTATTATTATTATTATTATTATTATTATTATTATTGTTACCATTAATATTATTGTTATTATTATTTCATTTGTTCTAAGTGAAATAGAAAAGAAGGAAATTTTACCGATTCAGAATTTTGCTAAAAAAAATTTGAGTTTAAAATATTAAAAAAAATTTGTGCAAGAGGTGTTTAGAACCTCTGTATTTCTTCCCTGTGAATGAGCTAAAAGTTCTTTCAAGGTTCTATTGTTTTATCAAAGCCAACAGCTACATAAAGCTCTTCCCGTTTTATAGTAATCTACGTCTGAAGGTTTTCCATTTTCTTCTTTTCGTTTAACTAACTGCTTTTGAAAGGAAATTAAATTCAATTAGTACTGTCATATTTGTACCTTTTGAACTTACTTGTAACACATTTTCCATAATCCTTAGCATATTTAATTCTTGTTTTATGTTGCAATAAGAAGGTTGAAAAGTATCCACTCTTTCGGGGATATAAGCTCTAATATCTGATATCTTTGGATCTGGATTCGGTTGCAAGGAGTGCTAGTGGTACTACGGGTCTTCCTAAAACTGTTTTTTTCTGGGAAGTGGAGGGCTTAAAATATTCGGATTGAATAGGTGATGTAGGGTTCTCACCATTCGTGGAATGAACTGATCAAATCCGAAATGACGACCATGACCCAGAACTTTTTCGCATACATTTTGCTATTAGTCCATCAACATTTAAGGCGAGGGTTGAAGAACTTCCTCAACCTATTCTCTTCTTTCTTGTACTTTTACTGGTGTTTCTGTTTTAGCTCTTTGAAAAAAGTCTAACAACTTCTCATAAAGAATTTAAGAAATCTTGATTACCGTATAGTTCGTAAAGTATTATTTCAAGATCTATTTTTAACCTTTGTGGATTCATGTTAACAGCATGTGAATGGAGCTATTTTGCTCATCTGTGCCCGACATATCTTGCAAAATATTCATTCACTGTCAGATTTGCTTTCAATAGTTGTTTATTTGGACAAGAGCAATATTCGGAATTCAATGATCCAAACTGATGAAAAGCGTGTGTGGAATGTTCCCACAGATAATGGGGGTTCACTATCTCCTGTTTTCTAAAAAAGATGTTGGTAACTTTCTTCCCATGTTCTAATGATTTCCTTTTAATAAAAGGACAATACATTTTTATTGCCGGAAGCACAAAGTAGATTTCGAAGAAAGGGTTGATACTCTTGTCATATTCGACCATATTGGTCACATGGGTGACACAACATCCAAAGGTATTGGTATATTCTGGTCAAATACTGTATTAGATCGTTGTTCAAATGTAACAGTCATTCTCTTACAAGCTTATTGAGTAATAGCCATGCAAATATAATTCACACATTAGGATCCAACCTTCGTCTTAAAGCTTCTAAGCATTCTTCCAATTACCGTCCGTTCCAAAATCCACTAGCATATTTATAGTGTATATCTCCTTAAAGTGATCTCTTCTAGTTACATAAATGCTAACTTCACTGGAGCCGGTAACCAATAATCTTAACATTCTGAAAAGAATCTTCTTAAGAAGGATTCAGAGAAGTAGAACTTCAATTCCACACTTGTGTTCAACATCAACTCTTTACTGAGGAGCAAAAAATACATAAATATTATATATCTTTCCTCACTGAAATCATTCAAGGTTTTGAATTTATATTAAACTCTTAGAAGTATTACGTTCAAACAAGATAATAATAAGATATAAAAATATATAATAACTTAAAAAATATATAATAATATAGTTAGTAATCATAAATAAAACAAACCTTTCAATAAATAATGAAAATCCATATAAAAGAGATGAATTAAAACTGTTATATTTAACACATTTATTTTTGGTTGTTTCTTTTATTCGAAAGGAGTACTCAAATGTGTGGTAGGTTTTCACCAGATCCATAAAAGTGTATAGTGATGTGATCTACACAAAACAAAAGTGACATTGTGTCGCTAAAGTACCCCTATAGATGCTAGTGTTTTTATGTACTAATTCTATAGGTATTAGTTCCCCTTCTAGTTTGCAGCTGGAATAGAGATCATTGATATATGAAATTGAGGGAATTTACACAATTTCCACTAAAGGTATATACATGTTAGAAAAGTGTTTACGTTCTCAACTTCCCCAGAGAGTCTAGAATAATTTCCAATGAAAAAACTTTGTTGTGTGCTTTTTTCTGTAGTTGGTGAGTATAGGATAGAGAGATATTCTGGGACAGCATGACTGCATGTTTAAGAATAATAGTCCTTGATTTCCCAACGTGAAACCCGAAGGACTCAGCTCCCAGCCCCAAGAAAAACAACCACGTAGACTAAACGTACAAAAAGCAAACTGGCCCGAATATACGTAAATTATAGTTGAAACTCACATTACCCAACACAAATCCACGACATAACATCCCTTCTCACATCCATCACTCACTTAAACAAAACCAGATTCATCAAATCTGCAACCGCCGCCATACACATACCAGGACACAAGAAACAATCATACATCCCAAACTAACCAGAACATAGCCAACGGTCATTAAAACCATTAAGGGAAAGCTCCCTTTCGGAAGACTATCAATCCATATGACCCCCCAATTCTCTAAAACCAAAGTAACAAATCTAAAGAAAACCCAAAATCACTAACCTTCTATAGCGAGATGGATATTTTCCGGATTTATGATTCTCTGAACTACCTTCCAAATATGAATGTCGCCATGGAGACCATCCGCGAAACCATGGCAAGCTGCAATTTGTTAAACAACTCACGAAACACAACCCCCCACCTTCTCACGAACCACATACTCTACTAACAACTCCCTACACACTCCCCTTAAAACAACATAGCATGATACCGCCTCCTCGCTAAAGGCGTGATTACCGCTAGCAAGAATAACGCCGCGGTCAGAATCCGAACAACAACCGCCTACAACTCGTAAAAGAACCTCTCACCAACATAAGAAATCGGAATCCCAGATCTCATTTCCATACCCCCATTCACAACCAACGCATGATAACAGAAACCATTAAAAACCTCAAAAGTTCAAACAGCATCAGGCCCACGACCCTGCGCAGTATCCAGAACCGGTCGCACTTAAAACACCTCGGAGAATAAACAAGCAATCCTCTAATTAGCAGACGATCTTGCAATAAATCCGGGCAACAAACTCCAAAACTTACATTCCCAATCTGAAACTATAGCATATATAATCCCTAAACTCAAGCCAAAAAAAAAAGACCCCAAACTCCCCTTCCTCCTATCGCCCAACTTTCTCTGCTTTGATCCATCAGTAAATTTGCTACGAGAATAATTCAAGATTATATTAACATTTCCGAGTCTATTCTCTCCCAGATTCCAACACGCGATTTAAAAGCAACCAGGCTCTACAACCACAGCCCATTTCCCTTCACACATCACTGATCATTAACGGGCTCAACCAATCACTTCCATAGACTAATACTCACAGCAACTAGACAGTAGGGACAAAGCATTGGCACAACCTCCCCCACACACCTCCAATTCAAAAAAGATCCTTCCATTCATCCTTTAGAAAAAAGATGACAAAGAAAATGCCTTACCCAATTTAATCACCAACCGTTTTGCAAAAGTAGTTATAAAAACACCACGCGGTTTTCCCACGTCAGATCAAAAGTTACAAAACGGACGTCCCACAGGGAGCCATCTCTGCTCCAATTTTTATTCAATCTTGGATTTGCACTGCAGAGCACGTAACCCAACCCCAAGTCACCACATCACCAGAACTAATCACCGTATGCAGACGACATTAGCCTCTATTTCCCAACACCCAGACGGTAACACAGCCACACAACATACTATAAATGTCAGTCTTCAACTCTTAGAAAACGGGTTAATCACCCAAACCGTCTGCAATTGACAGCCATCCCGCCTTAAAGTCCTCGCGATGACTCCTTCCATTTAACCACACCGCCGACATGCAATCTCGGCGGCTCGACATATCGCGTGATCTCTCAGTTACGGCTGAAACAGATGAACCCCCTCCCACTTAAGCAAAACCCCAAAAATACAGTGTGAGGAGGACTTACTAACGACAGCCCCAAATGACGTCTTTCCCCCCATATTGACCACAGATCACTTCCAAGCGAACTCAACGAAACACTAAACACCCTCCGAAAACCCTATTCCCAACACAATTTCAGCGACATAAATCACACGACTAACTTACCTTATCATAAGCAACTCCTAATAGAACTCAACTGAATTTACGCTTCACCCAGCATGGTTCCCCTGCAATTTCAAAATCCAAACACAAATAAACTACAAATCTCCCAATAACGCAGCCCTAAGAATGTATACAGGTTGCAACTAAAACCACGCCACCGAAGTCCAACATTTTACAACGTGAAACCTCCATCCTCCCCATTTCCACACCATCTGTAGTTATGGCTTTAAGTGGACCCATTTTACCAGTAAGACCCGTAACCAACCCAGTTCATGTCGACGCAAAGTTCTCTCCAATCCCCCTCGACAAAAGACTAAAATCCCCCTTCCGTCACGCTGCACGAATGTTATTACAACACTTATTATATATAAATTTCCCCACGGGCCCCTCCCCCAAGTTAAGGCCATAAGAACAATGCACATTTATCCATGTCCCACCCTAAACAAAAACACTACTTACCTTCAAAATATCCGCACCATGTAATAATAACTTTATTTAGAATACCCCCGGTCCCAGCAAAACTCTCAGCCCAACTAGCAGAAACGGCTGTCGTAGAAGAAGCCAAATGGACCTCGCTCGGTGCAGATTCGGGCAGCCACCCGAGGAATCGATGCAGAAGTATAAACATAGATTTTAAACGTAGACAACCGGTCACCTCCCCCACTTGCCACCTAGCCTGATGCCACAACTTCTCATGAGATTACAATAGAGCACCTAACAACTCACTGAGGATGCCCAGCTCTCGGACGCCCCACGTCCGCCCGTCTTTATCTGTATCTCTATCTCGAGCCTGTCGGAACCGCCCGCAGCCGGCGGGCCGGCCGGCTTCCTGAGAAGAGCAGTGTGCCCTCCAATAGGGTGGTGTCCAGGGCATACCACGGCAGTAGCGTATACTGTGAATATATATAATATATTATATATATATATACTATATAAATAGTTATAATATATATTGGTATACCCTATAGTACTATACGATAATAATTATACAGCGATAATGACTAATATATACTCAAGTACTTATATTATATACAGATAATGATACTAGCTAAACTATAATATATGCAGTATAGTATATATTAACTATATATAGGTATATATATATAACAATATAGTATGATATAGTCACTATTTATAATACTACTCCATTATACTAAAATATAATGAAGGGCCGCTGAAGGGATACATACTGAGTAATAGATATATAGTACTCATATATAGTAGATAGTATATATACTAGGATATATATAGTAATTAGTAGTGGGCGCAGTATATAAATAATACCGCACTACCTACCTATACTAGGTAGTATATATACATATATATATTAAAAGTTAATAATATGTTATAGTGATGATTCTTTTGGAAATATAGATGTAATCTGATATAGTAATAGTTCCATCAATATAAATAATTTCATTTATAGTACATATAGATTCATATATATACCGAGTTAGATTATATATAAGTAACTATATATAAATCATATGAATATGATATTATAAGTATATTAGGTATAATATATATAGTATATATGATATACCTTAACCTAATATTATAAATCTTAATAATTTCTTTCATCTATTATAGTCTCATAATATTACAGTATGATCATAATTTCCTATTTCTTATTATACTATGAATATATATTATACTATATATATATATATATATCAGTATATATACTGAATAATATTTATATATATTATATATATTATTATATCCTATACTATATTATTACTTATATAAGAATATAATAAATAGATATATAATATTATACTATATATATAATCATTAAAACTACATTAGTATATATATACCTATATAATTATATATATACTATCAATATTATATATATATAGTTAATCACTATTAATATATTAATAATATAATATCTATTTCGATTATATTATTAGATACCAGTGAAGAATTTAATTAGATTCCAAGGTGTTCACGTTTATTTGTATTGTGTGGCTCTGTTAGTTTATTTAGTCTGAACATCAACACCTTCTTAGCTACTACTGTCACATGATAGTGAAAAGTTTTATATGTTTTTTGATTGAGTAATAAAAAATTATATTTTTGTTCACCGCTTTATTTATACTGCTAAAGATATTGCTCGAATAGGCTGTAGGTCTACACTAGAGCGAACCATCCGGAAAAGAGTGGGAAATATAAATGAGATTATTTCTTATAAATTATTAATCATAATTGTCCATATGGGCGTAAAACTCGAAGATGTTTATAATCTGCAATAATATATTTATTACGACATAATGATCTATGTGACTTATTTGTTGTATTATTATGTTATTTAATTAATATACTAATTATGTAATAATTTTTATTTTGGTTATTATTGTGATTATGTATATTTATAAAGATTGAAAAAAGAAAATTATTATAACTATTACTATTATAACAAATTAAGTATTATTTATCTAGTTAGTGATCTAGATTTTATGCCTTCCCAATAGTTATTATTATACTTAATTTGCGATATATTAGTACCGAATTCGGACTAGGATTATGTGTCATATTACTCTCGTGCCTAATATAAATTATTTAAAGTGATTTTGTTATATGCTTTATTTAATATATTTAATGTGTAATACTCATAATGTGTATCCTAATCTCTGTGAAATCATGTTCCTTTTTAGTTTTTTCCTCTCACTTCATATCTTTTTCAATTCTAATTATTTATATAATCATTTATATTTGTTTGTTTTATTGCTTTACATTTGTGATTGTGTAGTTAGATTAAGAATTGATCCTTTATTGCTTCCCTCTATCCATTGTGGATCTTTCCTCTCTCTTCTGTCCGGGATATTTTACTTACATTATCTCTCAAATTTTATTAGTGCATTAATTTTCATATATATTAAATTAATGACTTTCATTTTTATGCCAACTCTAAGGTTGAATGTTCTGTCTTCAAGGAATATTATCTCATGTCAATTATTCATTAATAGTATAATGATCTCTAATATATTGAAAAAACTTTCTATTAGTTATTTGTGAGAGATCGAGAACTACTTTGCTCTATTATAGACCGGTTTTACATTATATTAATTTTCTGGAGTTATCTCTGATGTAATTGTTATAATCTTATTATGTAAGTAAGTGATTATATGTCTCATCTATGTGTTCTCCTCTTGTACTGATTCCATCTCAGTTTATATTATAAAGAGCATAATCTCGAATTTTCTTATTATATTTATTTCCAGTTATTCTAAACTCTATTTATTGATCTCAGATCGATTGGTATCGAATAACAGCTTAAGGCCACTGCCTCAGCATCTTCTTTTAATTTAATCTACCAATATAATTTGGTGCTATTTTAGTTTATTTATTTAAATATCATCGTAGGCAACTCGTGCGAGTATATTATAAATTTTAATTGATTGATTCTTATTCCCATGTTATCTATTGGAGTATAGTTCATAAGTGTAGACTTTTATCTAAAGTAAAGGAACAATATTCAAATTTATCGTAGATGTTTCCAATATAAGAAGACAACTATACTTGTTGTCAAGAGTAGTGGGAAATGAGTGGTTTCATAATCAATTGTTATCTTCCAATTAGATTCACGTATAATACCATAATATGCTCTCTCTGACATATATCTAAGTTATAACTAATAGAGGGTAAATTAATTACTAAATTATATCAGTCATTGTTATTACTTTTTTATCTCTACTCTTTTTATGTCAATGTATTGCTAATGCAAATTTTCTCTGCGTAGATCTTTCAATAGCTCAATAGAAAGTGCGTCCATGTTCGCCATGATCCCAGTGTGTCGTGTTCTTGGATATGGTGCGAAATAGCTTAATACGCATCTCGTCTTACGATGAAATACCGATTATGTTCCCATGAGATGGTGAGCTATCTCTCCATAAGATGATCATGTATTAGTCTCGTTAATTCTTGACCTGAATACGAAATTCCATCATAATTAAAAATTAACTAGAATCGATTAATCCACTGATCATCAATCTTTAAAGGAAGCCATTTACTATGTTTCTCCTTCAATCTTCCCTTTTACTTATACCTCTCAAATATATCATAATTAATTTCATAGTTTGAAAACTGAACATTAAATATAAGCTTAAGTTATATTTACATGTTACGTGTATATAATAGTAATGGAATTAGGGTGTTTTATTAATCTCGATTTATGTTCATATCATTTATCTGATTTGGACCTCATTATTGATTGATTAATTTATTGTATATATATCGATTTATTTCTTAATCTATTCCAGGCCATCATAAGTCCACTTTGAAATTATATTTTTTATTATATGAAATATATTACTTAGTTTAATTAATTAACTTACAGTCTGGGAATACTCCTGTAGTATTTAGTATCACCTATTTATTTTTATCTCCTCGTAATAATAATCACTGTTATTGATTTTATTATCGATCTTGAATATGATGTATATTTATCTCAATTCTATATTATAATAAATAACTTTTATGTTCACAGCATTACTGGGTTACAATTATTTCGTTTTCATTTTTCTTTATGCTTATAACTTATTTTTGTTATTCTTTTATCTCATAAAATCGCAGAGAATCTATCCCATTTTCCTTAACTACCTCCATTGGTTCTTGTATTTGTCTTATTGTTATATTATCTATAATAGAATCTATATGTACTCTGAATCTATTATTAATTATGTATCTGTGGAGGAACTCCATTCTCTCGGCATCAATTTTTCATAGCTATACACTGCAAGTATGTAATTTTGATTACCTTTTCTCGATTATCAAGTATTTGTTATAATGATAGGACTATCGCACTATAAGAGTGAGTTGTTCATGGCTTTACTTTCTCATTCTCAAGAAGTGATATACAGAGGAATGAGTCTTATGGACACTGTTATTAGCTTCATTGAGTATGGGTTACCTCAGTTCAACCTTATGAGAGACTGACTAATATTCCAACGTACCCTCTTGACTGCAAAGACACCGTCAGCTAGATGCAAAGCGTAATATGTTTCTGAATTCCTTTCAATAATGTTGCTTTCTTAATTATCCAGTTTAATCTTCATATTGGCAGACTAATTTCCGCGACGGTGCGCCCCAATGCAAGATCTGTAGTCTCTTCCCCTCTAGCTAATCTACGCAAGGGTTAGAGGTCATTCCCTGAAAATCGTTTCCTTAATTTCCAATGAATTATAGTCGCTGTGTGTCGTGTCCCGATATGTGTCTTCGTTCTGGAGAATTGCGACAGGATGTTCTATAACTGACAAGACTAACGATCCAGATAGTACAGCAGTAAATTAGAACCCGAGGGCCCTCAGTCCTGCTAGCTCCGATCAGAAATATGAAGCGATCCCTGTCAGCTGATCATAGGATTTACATGTATTAAATGCTCTGACGGAGAGAGCTCGTAGGACGTCATAAGTTTCTGTGGTTTTATTGTATTCTCTCCTCTTTCTCCTCGCTGTGTCGGCTCTCGAATTTCTCTCTGGAGAGGTCTGCTTAGCCCTCTCGTATATTATGACCCGTTCTTTTGCGGCTGCTATTTCATATCTGGCAAGGTTGTGTTCGCATGCTGCAGGCGTTAATAGACATCTCTCGGGATCAAGACGCCAAAAGAGCCGGCATCTTCCCTACGTGCGTAGGTAGGACAGGATGTAGGTCGATTGGATCGCCACTCTCGGACTATCGTTTGCTCACACCAAAACTCCTCTCTGTTTTAGAAGAAAGCAGCCGCAATGCAGACATCTGAGCTCGGGAACTATGGAGCCGAACCACCAGCTACGAACATGAAGTGGGTATTTCTTAACAATCGACGAGGAGCCGGTAATATTATATTCAATCACAGATATCTGCGTTTGGTATTTGAGACAATGGGTTGGTGCGATGGGTGGGTCTGTTAATGGTCTGATCAAGGTTTGGAAACTATATATGAATAGGGTAAGAAACTTAGAAAGAATAGTAGATGAGTATATTTACACAACCTTAATGAAGCAGATCCTATGGATCACTTCATATAGCTAATATACTATATCTCTCTCTGTATAGCTTTTAGAGTGAATAAATAGGATTCTATTATATTATCTATCATTTAGTTGTTAGCTTTGGACGGGTATTATTACATGTTTAAATACAAAATGTTAAAACAAAATATTAAACAGTATAAAGGATGATAGAAATATCGCCTTCACACACTGTTATGTTATCTTCAAGTAACATATCATATCATATCTCATACTCAAAAATCACACCATTTAACCCAATGTATAATTTATTTAAGTGGAAATACTTATCGCCTTGCTCTTGCGCGCGCTCTCTAATTTCTTCCGCATGATTCTTCATTTTTTTTCTCTCAAAGATTCTTTCTTCTTAGGCTGTCTCGCTCTCTGCATCGTGACATCCTTATTGTTCTCTATTTTTCATTTTTCTGAGATAATCAAGTCCTCTTGAGTAACATCCTAATATTTCACTCACTGCCTATTGTCAATTGATGAGGCCTCCTGTGCACTCTGTTTCGTTATAGTAGCAGTGTTTTTGAATGAGGAGCGTCAATTTGCGGTGTATAAGCCTCTACTTTCTCTTAATAGATTCAAAGTTCTACCTCTATCCTTAGTGTTTTGCGAGTGCTCATCTTAGCTTATTCCCAGGAAATATCGTTAACCTTTCGTGTAATGTGCTAGCCTCTCCGCTAATCACACTAGCAGATTAAACTAGTTCTTCCACGCCTCGAGTAAGTTAAAAACAAGATAATACAAAATCGTAAACTTGTTTAATTGTCTTGCCAATTTACATGCCGTATAATATATTAGTCGTATGTCATATGCCCAAAGTTAAATTATATATTGTTTCACGCTAGACCTTGAGCATACGAGTGTAGAGCTTGTAGAGATAATACTACGATACTCCCACATGTTAGAGAAAGAGTACTGGATATAACTGCCTGAATTCGAAGTGAGCTGTGATTTTCAGACGGCGTTGCGACCCACCGAACGTCTGTTGATTGTGAAGGCTAGTGCATTTTCATCTCTGACGTCACTGTTTTATGACTTGATGGGCAAATTATTTTTATGTTCAGACGATTCTTTAAAAGTACCTTGTAGTATTACTTTCATATAATTCCTGCGGCCACACATGAAAAATGTTTAATTGGTGAATATTTATTACACCCGAGAAGTTTGCCTATATATGGATATATGAATAGTCAGATAACACCCAATGCCGGCACACCTTATTCTCCTCAGAAATCAAGAATTCAGAGCTTGATATTGCACTAGACAGTGTATATATCTTTCTGCATAAAGAGGGATGATAATCTGTTTTAGGTAGCTTTAAAATCTTAACGCGAAAAAATGTCACTCCTCAATAAGACACAAAGGTGAAATTGAGGGAACACTCATATAATTATCAATGTTACATATGATAACCGTATACTCAATAATGTTAAAGTTCATATCTCCTAGTGATATTCTATGATCTATTAGGAGTACATATATTCTACTTATTTTATAATATACACTTATATTACTATATAGTACTACGCGCATACTCATATATATATATATATTTATATAATATATATTTCATATTATATATATAATTATCAGTTATACTGATTTATTATATATAGAATAAGTATATTTATAATTCGAATGACTAAGTATTCAGGCTATAGTATATTAAGTAGTAGTATATATATATTATATATATATATTATACTGAATATAGCTTATTTAAATAAGTCATATCCCATATATTTATATATTAATTATAATAAATAATATAATAATATTTTCATTTCACAAAACTGCATTAGTTTATTAAGCAAATATATGACAAATATAAATATGAAATTCAAAAATAATAAAAATACGATCAACCACTGAAAAATCCTATTTTGAATCGTGTGTGAGCAATTAAATTTTTATCGCTTAGCATTAGTTCTAAAGAAACATCCTCTAAAGAAATCTCATTGCTCCATCTTCGCAGAAAATTATTATATATATATATTAGATTAATAAATTTACATATATATATTGATAGAGAATATAATATATATATTATAGTATAGCGTAAGTCTTTTATATTTATATTGATGAACTTTTTTGCTACATAACTTTCAATCAAATCAGATAATATTTATAGAACCCACTCACCACTTTTTTTATATAATAATTAATAAAGCCAATGTTGTTTATTAAATTAATATAAATATATATAATAGTCTATATATTAAAAGATAATATTATAGGTTAATATATAATATATAATAATATATAGCATATAGTATATAATATATTAATAAATTAAATAGATCTTTATCATAAACGATAATCAATATAGGAAAAGAATTATGTGCAAATTATATTTGAAGAAACTCACTTAGTTTATATAATTAATAATTTATATACATATTAATATTAAAAAATATTTTATTACATTTATTTATTTAAAAGATACATTAAATAGCTAATTAAACTCCTATATCATATATATGATAGTATAGCGCTATAATTACTACGCGCCCATATACCGAGTAAGCAACTGTAGTAGTGAGTAGTAGTGATGATGACAAATTAATATATTAATATCCTGAGGGATAAGTGAGGTGAAAATACTTCAGTGAGTTGAGTAACGGGCTATAATAAGTATAGATATTATAGTAATAGATAATATAGTATATAATGCATTAGCTTGATCTATGATTGAGAAGTATATATATATATATATATATTACTATGATATGAGTAGGTATAATATATATATATATTATACTATATATAATATTTTAGCGTTGACAGGCATTTCCCATTCGAACAATAAGTCACAGAGACAACTATAAGTTCAAGGCAGGCGTAGAGATTGATTAATTTTGGTTATAAGATTGGGTTTCCAAAGCGACTTTTAAGGCGTTTGAGTCAGCCATATTTGGAATAATCTCAGATAATGACAATTGGAGACCTGACACGAAAAGAAGGATTGCCAGTATTGTGCTGGATTGCTTTGGGTTAACATACTGTCTATTGCAGAGAATTAAGCCTTTTCAACAAAGGTTTTAGCTACAGATGCATCAGAGCTAATAAAATGACAGGCTGATTTAAAAATGATATTAGAAACTATTTTAGTAAGGGACAACAAATTTTTTTTTGTCAATTCGAAAACTAATGTTAACTCGCTTGCTTTTAGTTAAACTTTGGTTAATCCGTCAATTAATAACAAATAGATGAATATATTTATAATTTAATCGGTATTTATATATTTTTATACATCAATTTTAAAAGAATAATAAGAATAAGAGTAAATAAAAATTATTAGGAATACTATAGGAGTTATAAATTAAAATTAAATAGATATAGATTAGAGAGTCATTAGCCTTTTAACAGTAATAGAGTCCCAGATAACACTTAAACTTAAGTTATCTTATTATAAGGGAAATTAGACTAAAAACAGAAATAATACCTTAAGTTATTCTTAATTATAAATAAGATTATACTGATCTATAGGGTGAACTAAGTTTAAAAATTCTTTCTTTTTTAAAGTCAAGATCTTGCGCTTATATTCAGATATTTGATCTTAGAGAAGCATCTTTATTTAAGAATTGGTCTATAAAAAAACATGAATTTTGAAAATCTATTAGAAATACATCAAATTTGGTCAGCAAAAGTTTTCATTTATGCAATTCCAAAAAAAAGGCGTAAACAACATGAATCTTTTCTATAATCAAGAGTAAAATATTATGATAATATATATTATATATATATATAATATATATAATTATATAATAATGATAATATTAGATATATAATATCATATATAAAATATATATGATATATTACATATTTATAATATAATAAAATTATATATATATATATATATATATATAGTATATATTATAGTATAATATAATAATATATATATATATTATATTTAATATATATATATATATATATAATGATATATTTATATTAATATATATATAATATATATATTTATATATTATATAGTATAATATATAGATATACTATATATATAGTATATATATAATATATTATAGATATATATATTATATCATATATATATATATTAAATATATATATATATTATATTTATTATTATTTATATATATATATAATATATATATATATTAATATATATAAAATATATTATTATATATATATATTAATTAATATATATATATATATATATATATATATATAATTATTTATATGTATATAGTATATATATATAATATTATATAGATATTAATATTCATTTATTTATATAATATTTAGTTTAATATATTAATATTATATATATAGTATAATTAATTATATATTAATATACTTAATATAGTATTATATATATTATATTTATATATTATAATTATATATTATGTAGATATATTTATATATATACATATATATAATAGTATATAGAGTTAAGTTATATATATATTATATGAATATATTAATTATATCTGTATTGAGCAATGTCTTAAACTTATATTATGCAAATATATAAATAAATAAATAGGAATATATATATAATAATATACTAAGAATATGATTAAAATATTGATATATATATATATATATATATATATATATATTATATATATATAGTATATATTATATATATATATATAGTAGATTATAATATATATATATAGTATATAGTATTATATATATATATATATAGTGGGGTTACTATATGTATATACTCGTATGCATGATTGTGGTCAGTGACAAAAGAGGATTCATCAGCAAAAAGGAACAGAGGAACAACAGGACGTTATGCAAAGATATAATTTGCTTGAGGGAAGAATAGTCAGAATGAATTACAGCAGTAGAATATATTTTTTCGGAATGCGAATTCTCTCTCTCCCTTTCTCTCTCTCTTTTTTGATATAATATCTCTCTCTCTTGCTCTCCTTCTCTCTCTACTCTCTCGCTTTGCTACTATCTCTCTCTCTCTCACTCTCTCATTATCCTCGATTCCTCTCACCGATGACTTTTATCAAGTAATAATACATTAACTTATTACTTATATAAATATAAATATTATATTATATATTATATATTATATTATAATATGATATGATATATATATTAATATATATATAATATATATTAATGTATATATTATAGGTATATTAATATATATATATTATATATATTATATATATATATATTATATATATTATAATATATATATTATATATATTATATTATAATATATAGTTAATTATTATATATTAATAATATATATATTATATATATAATAGTTAATATAATGTTAGTGAATAATGAGACATTTTGTAGTTTATATATCTACTTGAATTCCAGCGATGAACAACCAAACGTTTTCAGCGTATAATATATATATATAATATTATAGTATGTGAGATCTTTTGATATATAAGTCCTACACTTAATGTACTTAGCCATTTTAACGTATGTGAGTAAACTTATAAATTAATTAAACATGTAAACTCTCTATTAAGTACTTAAAGCTGTATTTCAAACTTGATTTAGTATATGTAGCGGTATATGTCTAACCTATCTATCTCTATATACATAAAGTCTATGAGTATATGACTCTGGAGTAGTAGCTTAATGGAGTACTATAGAATCTATTAAACATATAAAGTTGTTATAATCTTTTTATATGTATATAAACTTATGCTCTATGTTAGGTGTGAGGAGAGTTGATAAAACAGCTATATTGTTTTTTGTTATTTTTATTAAATACAATTTATTATTTAATATATAATAAAAGAGACAGTGAATCAGTTTATTAAGTTAAAAGCATTATCATTTTTAATCAATTATATTACTTAATTTCTGTCTGTGGATTTATTTCTATAGACATCTGTAAATGAATGAGAGAGGATATAGTGAGAAGGTAAGTGAATGAAGAGTGATATGTAAGATAGATAATAGATATACTAGTAAGTAAATAGAGTAACGTGAATATGATATGTAGAAGAAATGATCGATAAGAGTAGATAGATATCTATTTATATACATATATATTTTGTGTTTTTCTACATGTTGATAGATATAGTAGCGGAATGATCAGAGATTAAATATGCGATACTATAAAACACGATATAATATACCAAAATATAATTATTGCACCAATTTATATATATCAATTAAATTTTTAGAAAAAGAAAAATTAGATATGAATAATAAGATAAATATTGTATATATGTATTATCACATACTAAAACTGATACGTCCGGTATATATTAACATTAATATTATAAATATGATAACTTACTATTTTTAAGTTTTATAAAATAAGGAATATATTCATTATTTTCGTTTAAATCAAAGTTTTTTGAGGTACCTATATTATATTTTGTATTATTCAAAGTTTGTCTATAACCTTTTCAATACTTCATAACTATAAATATTCTAAGGACTACTTTAAAAATATAATTAATTATTATTATTTACAAAGTAATTTCAAATTCATATTAAATAAATTACCTCATTCTCATAGAACAACATTATATATATTAATATATATAATTATATAATAAATCAATTATATATATTTTAGCTACTATATTAATAATAATATATATATATGATATATATATATATAGTATTTATATATTACTATAAATATATATATATATATATTAATTAATATATATATATTTAATGTTAATATATATATATACAGTATATAATATAGATATATATATATATATATATATATATATATTATATTATATAATAATATATAAAATTAATATTAATATATATATATAATTTAATATATATATTAATATATAATAGTATATATATATATAATATTGTCTCTATAGTATCATCCACTTAACAAGGTATATGCCTGAATAATATAATATGATTTGAGAGTTATATATATATAAATATATACTTTATTTATATTGTAAAAATTACATTAAAACATATTATATACATTGCAACTTTATAGGCACTAGCTTTCGATCCCGGTTTGCGGAGCTCTTTCAGGTGAAAAGAAACAATGTATATAGAGTTTTTTCAAGATAGGCTTATTTTACTGAGATATAGGTCGTATAGGGAGATTTTATTGTTAAGAAGTAGTGATATTGATATACACTTAATGCATGATGTGAATTTTGGAATAGCTTATATCGAGTTTTTTGAGTATTCATTATACTATAGTAATATATACGTGATATACTTTGGATTGTATGTTTATATTATGGATTAAACATATATATATATATATGTAATATATTATAATATTATATATATATATATAGTATATATAATATAGTATTATATATATATTATTATATAAATTATATATATATATATATATATATATAAATTAATATATATTATATATATATATTATATAATGATATATATATATATATATTTATATTATATAATATATATATTATTAGATATATATTAATTATATTTAATATATATTAATATAATATTTATATATATATTTATTATATATATAATATATATATATATATATATATATATATATATATATAATATATTAATATATATATATATATATAATAGTATATAATATTAATATATATATATATAATAGATTATATATATATTATATATATTATTATATATTTATATATATATATACTCAGATATATGATGCCTCCATGCACATGATATAGTTCTTACTCTCTCTCCTGGCAAGCACGATTTGTGTCTTTTTGAGTATTATCTTATATTGGTTATATAGACTTATATTATATATGTTGTTGTGCTGATTTAGCTTTCATAATGTTGACGAAAATTATTTCTCTATATTTTTTTTGACATAATATTTTGTCATTCAAATAAAATGAAAATTATTACACAATAAATTGGAATCATCTTGTTATAAAATATTGCAAAAGAAAAAAGGGCATGGTATCGCCCGAATAGGTCCGACGTGCGTTGAAATAACGCTTTTTAACCACATTAAAAATAGGAGCGAACCCGTGCAAAAGCAGTTAGCGGATGATCATATTAGTGAATTGTAGCTTAGGTATATAGTTAATATTTTTTAGAATAGTATTATGTCAATTTAAATTCTTATGTATTCCTGTTATTAGCCTACTATTTGATATCTGATTGTAAGAATATTTTTTACCTGCTAAAAAAAATTAAATAAAAGTTCACATTAAATCACTAATCAAATAATAATGGAATACATCAACTTGAAAATATTGTGATAGTATAAGATAAGAACAATAATAAAGAGAAGGGTTGAACGACATATATAATGATTTATTGTATCAAATGCTTTTGAGTAACGAGCTATATCGTATAGCACGCCCAGATTTATCAAATAACCACCAGCTAGTTTACCAGATTATCCCCGGTGCAATAAATTGTCAGTTTATAATTAATATATAGTATTTCCAGTCGATTCTATTTATATTTAGAATGATTATGATTATAATAATGTTTAATATATAGAATATACTTGGATAGTATAATAAAAATGTTTTTCTTTTTTTATGTGATATTTCTTACTATTATAAGTGAATATAGTTATAGAATATATAATTATTATATATTATAACTTATAATCTTATTTTTTAATATAATGATATACATAAATTGATTGAACTAAGTATATAGGTGATATTTATTTATAGCTTTTTTAATATAATAATAATTATTAGTATTATTTATTAGTGTTTATTAATATTGTTTAGATAGTGGAATTGAATCATATGATATTTTAAAAGAACAGTTATCTAGTGATGTATGAGGAATAAATATTTTGTTATGAGTCATGAGTGATTTTAGTAAAATTAGTAAGATCTATTTATGTGTATGTGTACTCGAGTATATATATAATATATATATAATATATTATATAGTATTATATAATAGTACCTAAATATATAATATTTAGTTTATATGAGTGATTGATATATAGAGAGAAGTAGATGGGGAGAGTGATGTGCGATGAAGAGTGAATGAGCTGTCGTATAAGATGGTTTTACGAGTGATGTAAGAGAGAGTGGCTGGTATAATCCACATGATTAATGTAATGCTCCTAAAAAAGGAGTAGAGAATTTTGGCCGCTAACGGTTGGGGGAAGGGATGATTTCTGATTGAATTGGTATAATATACTATAGTGAATTATTATTTATGATTGAGGATTTAAGAGATGTAATAGTGGTGAGCTTATCATTGTGTTTTATATGATAGGTTAATTAGCGTGAGCGTAAAAACGTTATCTAATATAATCTATATAACCTATTATACAATACCTTATTAAGGTATAGTGTATGATAGTCAGATAATTAATATGCTAGAATAGTGTTTTGTAATGATAATGTTCCAATGCACATAAATTGGCTGAGCATGTGAGATACAAAGGTATTAGTAAAACCATAGTATTCAGGGCCTTTGTTTATTTATTTTGGAAGTGAAGTGAGTATTATAGTGATATTATGTTGATAAAAATATAAGTTGGGTACTGTAAAGTGAGAAAAATGAGTTGTTTTATTGTGGAGATGGGATATTGGAAATTAATATTGCTATCGTTTATATATAGTGATTAACTAGATTAATGCTTTAGTATATATTATAATATATATATATATATTTAAATACAGGTAAATCTAGTAACGGTAATATGTAAAGAGAGATAAGTGTCGTTCGTAACTTATGAATATTTGTTAGTGCTTTTTGATTGTGAGAGTGGAATTTTGGTTTGTGATATAATAATTCTATCGGTTGATTTATTTTTTATGGAGTGTGAATTTGAGTAAAATTTAGTACCTTATATAAGTTAATGCTGATTATTATATAAGTTGTAAGTATAGCCACTGTCTCTAGTTATTTAGGTTAATTGAGTGTTGCTTATATTATGTCAAAAAAATATGGATGTTAAGACAACATACCTACAAGGAGATATTTATTGAATTTCTCTATAGTAGTGCGTAGAATTGTGGGATTTGTGTCATATAAGCGTTGAGTTTTTTTGTGTAATTTGAGAGATTTTTATGAATAGTTCTTGAAAGGAATTGCTGTAATAAGTTTTTGTTATTAGTGATTGTTTGTGATGAGGGTTTTTGTTATACGGTCATATGTGATTTATACCCGTTGTAAGTAGTGAATATATATTGCATTTATGTATTAATATGTTATATATATGATGGAAATATCCATATTACTATATATATATTGTTTACAACTGTATTATACGTCTTTCGGAGTATACGATAGTTGATGAGTTATTATCTTGTGAGACTTTACTGTAGGGATATATATGTGAGAATTAGTAAATAATTTTTCCTGAAAATCTTGATCATTCTCAAATATACCACATATTCTACGTGATATATATAGTTATAAGTACTCAATAAATTTCATATAATATCTCATATAACACACTATTATATCGACTATATTCATATCATTGCCATAAACATATAATATTCCCTATAACCATACAATCTAGTACCAGTAGGCTATCCTTATACAATACTTAAACTCAATTTTAACTATATGATAATATAATTTTTCCCAATTCACACCTTAAAATGAAACACCGATGAGTTTATATACTCACAAATAGAAATACCCTTCAACATACTCAATAACCAACATACATACAATAAATTCTTAAGTATACTCGACCGTTCAATTTCTTTTCTTCACATATACGTTTTCTCACATGATTAACACCAAGCATTAAATCTCATGTTAACCTACATATATAATAAACTCGTATATATAGATTAATAACTCAATATATTATATAATATTAGTACCTCAAATATCCACTTTTCCATAATATAAATAATACAGCTACATATTTTTCTCACTTGTTAAGCAGTGATCAATATAACATTTTTCTAATACTACATATTATCAAAATCTTCTTCAAACAAAAACATATATGATATACTGAGAGCTAATTGGGAGTTCACCTATTGACTCCTCAATGCTCTCAGCAGTTATTTTACATAGAACTTATTAAGTAAACCTAACTATTATATTCGTATCTCACAATTTAATCATACTTCCTCTTAAAATTGAACTTTGGTTTACTGATTATGTAGATTGACGTTTTCTCTCGCTCGTATGAGTACTCAATACAACCCAACACTAATGGACTCCCTAATATAACTCATATTATCTAAATCTAATAATAAATTAATATAATTCAATCCCAATAAGATATATTTCAATATTCTCAAGCTAGAAACCCCCTCACCTTACTCAAATATTCTCTTACCCTATTTATTAATACATATAATTACATTAGTGACCAGAGAGATATTGCATTAGCACCGATTTTTATACAGTATAATATAGATATTTATTTGAGTATTTCCACATCCAATCCTTACTACATACATTGGTATTCCGTGACACACACAGTAGAATACTCTAATACATTGCCTCCTTT
>JABUQX010060933.1:0-7500 GCA_015478945.1 Trachelipus rathkii | reverse complement strand
GGATCCCCTCTCATGTAGAGGTAACTGGCAATTAAATCGCCGACAGAGAGGCCAAAAATAGTGCCGCCTCTTCTTTTCGGAGCTTTTCCAGGTTCCCCATGGATGTCATTCGATAAAGTCCCCTCCCATCAACTGATTATTGTCCTGCTCCCCGACAGGCTTCCAGTCTTATTTTGCAAGAGGGCGGATGAGTTTGTTTAATAGCGGAGAGCGAAACTTTGAAAAATAAAGCCGAGCATTGGTGAGTGGTTTTCCTCTCACCGACTAAACCGCTTACACGAGGTGATACTCGCACGCCTCCGTATTGGTCACACCAATTTCACTCACAGCTACTACATGTCATGGGATCCTCCTCCCATCTGCAAATTTAACCCTTGCATACCCGCAATGTTTACAAATTTCTATCACTTGATTGTCCCAACTGGCACCCCATGCGTCGTCATTTTGCTACTTATGGTCCATAACACCTCTAAAAGGTTATCCAATATATTATCTGAATCTTCCCACTTTAACAGTAACTCTATTTTCTCGTATCTTCAAGAACTGAATATTCTTCTTAATATATGAATTTGTTATGTAATATAGAACTATTTATAATGTAAGGACATTGTTTTATTTAATTTCTTATTTTTGACTGAATATTCATTTCACCATTCTATTTTTTTTGACACTTAAAATATGTATAAGCCAGGACTCACCCATGGAGTTGATTAATTATTTATTATTATTCAACCCAGTGTGGCCGCTTCTTTGTAGGACGAGGTGGGTCCTGTACTTTAAGTCAATAATATATATATATATAATATTAATATAATATATATATATATATATATATATATAATATATATATATATATTTATCATACTATTATATATTACTTAGTATATATATATATGCTTGTGTGTGTGTGTGTCAAGCCAAAAGTGTAATTGTGAGTTTTAATATTTTAATTATGTTTAACAAATATAATATTATTTTCAGCCTCCCACTTTAAGAAATCTACGCTATGCCGCATATATATATATATATATATATATATATTATAAATATATATATATAATGATATATATACCTTATATATATTATAATATATATTATATAAATATATATATATATATATTATATATATATATATATATATATATATATATATATATATATATATATATATTATATATATAATATATATATATATATATATATATATATATATATATATATAAATATATATGAGGAGATACAGCAGGAAAAAGTAATGTCACTGAGTTTCACAGGTGGCTGGGAAGAAGGAAGGACTACAACGAACAATCCTGTGTTTCCCAATATTTACATAAAATTCTTGAGAATGAAGAATACCCCTTGTGTTACGATGGCAACCCAATGGTGATGGAATGCGAAAGATTAACTCCTTATTGCCCCTGCCGCTGTAGTACTTATAGAAAAGAGATAATGTGCCATCTTCGTGTCGGAAAGATAGAGGGTCAAGTGAGTCTCAAAGAGCAGTTTATTAGTTTTTCAACCTTAGACACAACCGTATCCAAAAGAAGGGTGAAACGTGAATCCCCTAAATGTTTGAAGAGTACTCCACACAAAGGTGAATAAGAACGTTATATAATTGGAGTAACTGCTTGGATGGAAAGATATTCCCGTAACCTGAACAGAACCATCGGGATATGTGATTTTCAAGATAGTTTTTTGTTTATGCTCAGACCAAGAAAGTTTATGTTGTCCACAAGTGAGACGAGAAAGCAGTCGAAAGAGATGTTTTTTAGAGGATGTGAAGAAGTTGAGTTTTGAAAGAGTTAAATTTCACAAATTTGATGCGACTCTACAGGGAAATACCATTCAAATCGGCAAGAATAGAATATGAAAACCGAAGTTGAAAAGCAACTCTAGAAGCAGAAGAGGATGCGAATTTGTACTGAGTAGAGGAATTGAGAGTTGAGTGGAGGAATAGAGAGTGGAGTCATCGGCATATGAATGAACAGAGTAGGGATGCCGAAAGAGGACCGATATGTATCGATATTGATATTTTTCGATAGTATCGAAAAATATTATTAAACACATTTGAATTCACAAAAAGATTCAAAAGGGGAAAGATTTGTACACAATAGAAAGTAACTAATAATTAGATCACAAACAAACATATAAGCCAATGGAATATATTGTTGTATACCAGGCAAGCTAAACTTAACTATATGCAGAATAATTAGCAAGCAAAGGCATACTGTTAATGAGTTTTTGAACCAACTAAGCTAATGGAGCACTCGGTCCAGAAGTTTTTGTTACAAAGACAAAGTCTCATTGGCCTGGAGCCAAAATAAAAGAACATAAATTAGATGATGAAAAGGATTGAAATATAAAAATATAAACCAAATAATGGCCATATAAACTACAAGAAAGTTTTCAACAGGACGAAGCTTCTACATTCTGTGTACATGATATGGCATAAATTAAAGGGTAAAGTAGTGCTTGGATTTTAAAGAGTTAAAGAAAATTTGCCTATGTAGGAGATAAAGGTTTGTGCTTATATTGTTGCTAATGACTGCATAAAATAGATTTCAGAAAAGGGTATATTACAAAATTATTGTACAATATTATTAATAAAGTATATTCTTCCATGACTATACAATACAACATAAACAACACCAAATAAAAAAAAACAACAACAGAAACAACAGAAAACACGAAAAAAGGAAAATATTCGAGTTTGGGTTCTATTCGCCTTACCAAAGAGGCACAATTTGGCAAAATTCCTACCATTATTTAGATTGCATAATAGAAATTAATTTAGAGCAGTGTTAGCCGGGGAGGAATAAACTAATCTAAATGTATTGTATCATATGATTTTTAAACGATCAATTATCTTTGAATGAATAGCAAAATACAAATGTTAAATATATAGACATTACCAATAGTATATCTAAGTGATGAAACAATATAGTGGTAACAACAGGTACTGGTAGAGTTAATTGAAAGAACCAGAAACCCCTTCGAAGAAAAGCAAGAAAGTTTATTTAAGAGACTAAAAAAGATTGTGAACAATAATTTGTAGAATAGCTATACATAACCAACAAGTCATCTAATCTACAGCATAGTTAGAATAGGAGATTGACCCAAAAGAAGAGTCTCTAGATACCTGTGATCACCACCACCATTTTAAGAGCATTTGGAATTTGATTGCCTAAATATGGTCTCTTTTTCTTTAGTATGATAAATAAGTGGGAAAGAGGGAAAGTAAGAGAAAAAAGATATGATAATAATATAATCTACTGTTATAGTAGGGTAAGTGATACCAGCGAGTATCATTATTAGAGAATGCTTGAGTGATTCATTACGATATGAATATTGTCCACTTCTGAATTTAACAATGCTTCAGAAGATTTTAAACTCAGACGAGTAGTCTTGTCTATAGTGGGTGAACATTGACTCCGATCAGATTAATGGATTGAATTTTATTATCTAAATTTATTAAGGAAATTGGAAAGAAGTAACACAAGTTACAAATCCTGGAAGAGGTAATAAAGCAAATAAATAAATTGCTTTGAAGCGAAAAAGGAAAATACAGTGGTTATTCCAACCCCCTCATAGCTCATAAAGGAGGTCATTGAAGAGAACCCGCGGAGTGAGATTCAACAGTCTCACGCAACTGTAAGAACATATTTACAAGCTTCACTACTAAAACATGCCAAATATAGTTGACAGATTGATAACTAATTGATAACACGACTCTTTAAGTTCTGTTGAAATAGAATCCTCATTATAAACAACAGGAACCAGAATAAACAGAAAGTAATCCCTCACGATGCATGTTTAAAGAAAAAACATTTAAAAAGCTACTCTCGCACCTCCAACCCCAACCGATTAACTAAAAAAAAGATCTGCCAACCCCTCAAAAAACCACAATCACATCTAATCCTACCACCCCAACTGTAGAAGAGGCCCATATAAATCTTTCCTACCAGGATATAAAGTTGCGAGGGACAAAGCCGCTATTGGTACATAATCTTAGATATAAAAAGCATGGTAACCCACAAAGAATAACCCAGCAATATCAGTGTCGCCTGATTTATTGTCTCGCGGCACCGACAACGCAACTCCGAGACCTACGAGGAGAATATGTCCCTTCTCCACTTGGAGATACAAAGAAGTAAATGGGTTACCTTAAAAATGGAATATCACACATAACCCTCCCAAGTGGGGAGCAATTTAGTTCTTCGAATAGATAGAACTTCAAACCACACAAAGGTAAAAGGCCTGTAAATTTAAGAGATAAATATGTAGAATGAATGACTAAAAAATCATGGAGAAAACAAAGAGTGAAGACAAACGACTAGTGATATAATTATAAAATAGAACAAAAAGGACAAAAATAACTTTTAACATTATATCAACAGGTTTGAAACACGACACCCAATATACAAAAAAATTGATTCTTGCCTCGAGAGAACAGTTGCATGAGATTTATGACTATAGCAAAACAACAGAAATTATAAAACTCTAAAATTGAGAGATAGCTAAGGATATAATCACACCAGGATAATAACGTAAAGTATGTTCTGTTAGCATAAGTGAGAATATTATTAATATATTATCCACATCAACAAGAAACGGGTGAGGCAAACGGAATATACCAAAAATAAGTATGAAAAAATATTAAGATTAAATAGAAAATTCGAGTTACTTATAGTGAGTAATTCATACTATGGGTGTCCAACAAATATTACCCGAAAATAATAGGTGTAACCCCATAAAACAGCACGGATAAATAAAAACGCAATAAAAATGATTGAGCAAACAAGAGAAAACTGACTGAATATGAGAAAACCTTCAGTGAGAAGTACAGGTGTCTCTGAATCCTCTGTATGCTCCAACAAAAAAAGTCTAGTGGCGGACGCAAGAGTAATTGTATAATAAGAATATAAATAGGAGCTAAAGAAGAAAAGAATCCAAAATGAGTATATATATATACATATATTAAGATATATAATGAAGATGACGTGCAAGCCTCAATATAAGCTACTTGCTAGAAATACCTCAAAACAGGAGGCTAGAGAGCACAAAACTTGCCAAACGTTTTCCCAAAAAGTAAATTGATGAATAACTCAAACCGGCGCACACAAAAGAACAGAATCTGACACCTTCCACAGGAATCAACATTCATGTACCGATATTGTTGAAGGAGAACAGCTTCGAAGTATTACTATCTATTCAACCAAGAGCTTATTAGATTTCACAGAAAAATGAAGGGAAATATGTGTAGTGTGAAATATAACTAAGACAATATAACTAAATACTACAAGGCTGAAAATCTATAAACAGTTCTAAAATATCATTTAGGTACTTTAATAAGGGATGCGGTTATGATAGAACGAAACTTCTTGAGGACAATCATAAGTAGAAAACTTCATACAAATTGCTAAAAACTCATCCAGAAGAAAAATTAAAATAAATGGATAAAATTTTCTAGTCTAGGATTGAGGAGCATCCAATCTTCAACAGCTAATACCCTTATTATAGTTTATCTAAATTACACAAAGGCTAGCATAGTACACTAAAACAAGTTTAATTATTAAGTTCAATTATTCAAAAAGCCATCCATCCCTAACTTTCTCGACCTATGCTTATCGAGAATCCAGAGCGGATCAGCATAGTAATATTAGAGGCCAAAAAAGGAGTGTATAGCTCTATCGTTTTTATAGTAATTAAGTATAACGTTGGCGGCGGGATGTGACATTTAGGTCGGTATATAATTATCTAGTAGAAGAGTCAACGAAATGAGTTTCAAAAACAAAAAAATAAAAGTTACTTGGTTAAAGAAAAATAATAAATACAGATAAAGTCCGAAGAAGGTTTTGTATAATGTTGTATAATAAATAATTCTTCTCATAAATGTGAAAATAATATTCCTCTCTCTAATGAATTAATGGTATAGGATTATGTACAATTAGTATGTTGTTATTTAGCATTTAGTATCTTACTATGGTACCCTTAAATAATGATTTGAAATCGATATAATGGATGTTTTTTAATCATCTTATTATACATTTTTCGATAGATACCTGTATTACGAAATATATATCCTACAATACATGTGGCCAAATTAATTAAGGGAATATCGTGAATCATGAGATATCGATTAGATATATATTACACACCTGTGAGATATAGTGTAATTTAAATGTCAAATATTCCTAGGATCATTTTGGATGATTCTTAATCTAATATTGAAATGAACCCTAGGCTCTCTATATGTATAAATATAAGCTCCTAAACAGTAAAGTACTATTCAACTATATACAATAATAAATGAGATAAATATAATATATATAGTTATATAATATATAATGACAAAAATAATTGTATATATTACAGTTAAATATTATAAATATATAGGTATGAAACTAGTTTAATATAATATAATATATATAGACCATGTTATGGTAACATATATGCGTAAAATACCTTACCTAATTATAAACCTAAGGGCTCTTATTCCCCCGGCTTGAAATATAATATGTTAGAATCAAATTACCTTATATATTATTCCTATCTTCACCAATTTATATTAATAGTGGGAATGTTTTTTGCCAATGTGTACAGTCAGATAAAGGATAAGAGGTGAGTATGCTTATTAAGACCTATTAAATATAACCTACAGCACACTCATCACTTGTATAATCACGTATATAGAGGTAGTGTAGATAACCCTATGAATACTAAGAAGTTGATGAATTTAGAATGATCTTGAGGATAGTAGAAAATAGTGTATAATCATATAGTTCTATAAACATTAAATTAGTAGACTCCATAACTATTTTCCAAGGTAGGATTTATAGGAGGATTATTTTACTTTTTTATCATTTTATTATAGATATTTCTTTATATAGATATAACATATATGTAATTATATGTAGCTAAAAGAAATTTGTTGTTACTTAATAAGTATTTTATATCTAATTAGAGAATGTATAGGTATACATATAAATATAATATATTATAGGATGTCGAGAAAGTATAACCGACATATATATCAAAAAAATTTCACATAATCTTATTATTATATATATTGCTTAAATCACATCTATAACCAATCACTGAGATATAAGGTTTCTATATATAAATATATGGATAAATAAAAAATATGGCGCGCATATATATAACGTATAATATAATAATAATATATATATTGAATAAAATGAGTAGCTACCTATTATATATCCCTATAATACTATATACAGTCATATAATTGATAGGGATAATAGCCATTTAATTATATTAAGATATAACAATGGATAGTAAGTATATGGATGCCGCACTATACTTTATATATAGATCATATTATAGTATAGGTGAGTATATAGTAGTGGCGTAGAAATAATACCGTATTATGTAATTTGTTCTTTCAGATGACTGTATCTCAGTAAATAGGTATTATATGATATATATATATATTATCACTATAATTAATATAGTATAATTATATCAGATATTATATTT
>JABUQX010060932.1:0-27328 GCA_015478945.1 Trachelipus rathkii | reverse complement strand
AAAATCAAAAAAGAAACATAAAAAAAAGTAATAAAAAAAAAAAAAAAAAAAAAAAAAAAATAAAAAAAACAAAAAAAAAAAATATAAAAAAAATATAAAAAAAAACAAAAAAAAAAAAAAAAAAAAAAAAAAAAACAAAAAAAAAAAAAAAAAAAAAAAAAAAAAAAAAAAAAAAAAAAAAAAAAAAAAAAAAAAAAAAAAAAAAAAAAAAAAGAACAGAAAAAAAAAACAAAAAAAAAAAAAAAATGTGAAAATAAAAAAAAAAAAAAATAAAAAAAATAATAAAAAATAAAAAAAAAAAAAAAAAAACCAAAATAAAAACAACAAAATCATTAAAAAACAAAACAAATAAAAAAAAAAAAAAAAAACAAAAATAGAAAAAAAATACAAAAAAAAAAAAAAAACAAAAAAAAAAAAAAAAAAAAAAAAAAAAAAAAAAAAAAATTATTAAAAGTATAAACAAAAAAAAAAAAAAAAAAAAAAAAAAACAAAAAAAAAAAAAAAAAAAACAAAAAAAAATAATAACAAAAAAAAAACAAAAAAAATAAAAATAAAAAAAAAAAAACAAAAACAAAAAAAAAAAAATAAAAAAAAAAAATAAACCCAATAAAAAAACCAAAAAAAAAAATGAAAAAAACAAAAAAAAAAAACAAATATTAAATAATAAAAATTAACTGAAAAAATCTAAAAAAAAAAAAAATAAAAAAAAAACAGAAAAAATATATTGAAAAACAAAAATACAAAATACAAAAAACAACCAAGTAAAAAAAAAAAAATAAGTAAATGATTTAAAAAAATAAGAAAAATATAGAAAATAAAAATTTAAAATATAAGTAGAATATATAATATAATTAAAAAATAATATCAAGAAACAAATTAAAAAAAAAATAAATAAAAAAATAAAAAAAAAAAAATTAAAAAAAAAAAAAAACAATTAAATAAAAACAACACAAAAAAATATAAACATCAACAAAAAGAAAGAAGATAAAAGAAAATTGAGAAAAATATAATAGAAAACGAAGGTCAATCAATAGAAAAATATAAAAGAAAAGAATGAAATATGATAAAAACAAAAGAAAAAAAAAAAAATTAATTAAAATCTTGAAGATTTTTAAATATAATATTAGAAAATAAAAGAAGAATATAGACAAATCAGGAAAAAAAAATCTAAAAAATGATGCAAAAAAAACATAAACACACAAAAAATATAAAAATAAAATAATAAAATAAATAAAGATAAAATAATAAAAAATACAAATATAGGAGATACAATGACTTTACTATAAAAATAAAAATAGAATAAAAAAACTAATAGCACAAATAAAAAAAAAAAGAATAAAAAAATAACAATTAGAACGACAAAAGCATATAGAATTCCTTTATGTAAGTGTTGTAGACTATGGTGGGAAAATATAAAAAATATATACCAGAATTCCAGAAGAGCAGGAAACTTAAAAAATGTAAAGACAAAGGGTATTATTATTAAAAACTAAAACAAAAAAAAAAAATATAGAGTATATTTAAAGACAGACATATAAAAAAAAAATCAAGAAATAAAAATGAGCCACAAAATAAAGAAACCATAAGACCACTAAAAAATAGCAGAATAATGTAATCAAAAGTTAAAAATAAAAAATAAAAGGTAAAAACGATAGAGCAATTGTAGACAAAGTTCAAAAAAAAAGTCAGAGCAAAATAAGAACAAAAAAAAACCCAATCTTTTGTTCACTTGAAATTAAAATCAAAAGCAAAAAAAATGAAAACGATATTATTATAAAAGAGCAAAAAAAAAAAAAAAAAAAAAAAAAAAAAAAAAAAAAAAAAAAAAAAAAAAAAAAAAAACAAACAGAAAAAAAATCAAATAAAAAACAAAAAAAAAAAATAGTTAAGAAAACAAATAAAAATTGGCAAATAAAAATAAAAAGGAAACTGAGAGGAAAAGGGGTGACTAATTATATACGCTCATAAAAAGAATCATAAATAAAAAAAAGATATATAAAAAACACAAAAAACGAAAAAAATAAAACACAAAGAAAAAAAAACAAAAACAAAAAGATAAAAAAAAAAAAAAAAACAAAAAATACAAAAATCACAAGGCCACTCTAAAAAAAAACACGCAAAAAAAACAAAAAAATAAAATAAAAAAATTTAAAAAAAATAAAACAAAACGAAAGGAAAAAAAAACTAATTCATCAAAACAAAAAAAAACGTCTTATTCTCCAATAAAAAAGTAAAACATGTACAAAAAAATTAAAAAAAAAAAATCAACATACACAAACAAAAATACAAAACACTTAGCAAAAAGACAAAACTATCTTACATATTAAACGAAACCAAAAAAAGATATCAACGAGCTCAGAACAAATAACCATCATTAAATAAAGAAAACCCACAAAAAATAAAACATAAAAACACATAATAAAAACACAAACACCACAAACATTCCCACAAGCCACATCACACAAACAAAAACACAAACAAAAATAAAAAAACACAAAAAAAAAACAAAAAAAAAAAAAAAAAAGAAAAAAAAAAAAAAAAAAAAAAAAAAAAAAAAAAAAAAAAAAAAAAAAAAAAAAAAAAAAAAAAAAAAAAAAAAAAAAAAAAAAAAGGTAATAAAAAAGTTGAAACAAACAGGTGATTAATTTTTTAAAAGAAATAAAAAACATGATGTGAATAAAAAAAAAATATACACAGTAGAAAAAAATCGAAAAAAAAGAAAAAATTAAGGAAAAATTTAAATAATCTCAAATTAAGAAAATAAAATAACAAAATAAATAACACTGAAAGTAAGTAAAAAAAACTAATCAAGAGAATAAAAAAAAAAAATAAAATAGAGTAAAATAATAAAAAATACACAAAACAAAAAAACTAAAAAAATATAAAAGACATTTAAACATTGTAAAAAAAATACGATTAAATTACAATATATACAATTTCAATAAATTAGATAAGAAATTTTTATAAACAAAAATAGTATAGAAAGTGAAGAAATAACGTTATTAATGCATAAAATAACACATTAAATAAACCAACATAAATTCCAAACGAATTTCCAATCTAGTTCCTACCTGAACAAAATAATAATAACATGGAAAAAGGAAAATCCAAAACATACAAAGTATATAATAAGATTATAGTAGACTAGTTTTATTATATCAATAAAAAAAAACTAACCTATAGAAGAGAGAAAAAAATAAGTATTAGTGAAATTGATTAAAACAAATGCATGAAACTTGAATTGGACAAAATATTATTAAAGGATAATATTAAAATATAAATAAGAATAAAAACAGAAAGAATAAATATAAATAAATAAAAACAAAAAAGACAAAGAAAAAAAACAATAATAAAAAAAACACAAATATACGAATAATAATGATATAAAAATAGCAATAGTAATAATAAACATAACGAATAAACGAAAATAGAAAAAATAAAATAATAAAAACAGAAAATAAAAAAAAAAAAAAAAACAAAAAAGAGACACATAAAAAGACAAAGACACATATAAGAAAAAACGAAAACAAAAAGATTTGCTCCCAAAAGGTATAGGAAAAAAAAAAAAACCAACAAAAAAAGAAAAAAAAGAAAAAGAAACAAAAAAAAAGAAATAAGAAAAAAAAGATTGCTAAAAAGAAAAAAATACATAAAAAAATAACGATAAGTAATAACGAACAAAGGAGACTGAAATGACTAAAAATAAAATACAAAGAATAAAAAACAAGAATGAGAAAGATAAAAAAAAATATTATATAGATAGAAAAAAATTATGAAAAACCTAAAAATAATTTGGTGTACTCACAGTATATATTTAACAACCTAATACCTAAAAGTATTTAACGGATGCTAAATTAATAAAAAACAGATAAATTAGATACAACATAGGAAAAAATATACAATACCTCCACTTTGAAAAAAGATCATCAAAGATTGAACATAGAAAAAAAACGTTTGAAATGCTATAAAAAAGACAAACCCATTTTAATATATAGAAAAAAATAAATTAAAAAAAAAAAAAAACTTACCCGTTGCGCAGTCTATTAATATTAAAATTCATGAATAATAAATACTATGAGCAAAAAGCAAAAAAGATAATAAGTTTAACAAAAGAGTAACATGAAAAACCAGAGTACACATTGCAAGGAACAACATAAAAAAAAAAAAAAAAAGAGAGACAAAACCCCAATCATAAGTTATAAAATTGCAAATTGCATATTAACATTTGCTATAATAAAAACAAAAAAGTTGAGAGTCGATAAAAAACAAGGAAGCAAGGGATCAAATGAAAATAAACAAACCTTCATTAATATAGAACGCGAAGAAAGAAAAAACTATATTAAAAGGCAACAAAAAAATTTAGAATACAAAAAAATTAACAAAAAAACACAACACACAAAAACAAGCACAAAAATTTTAGATCGAAATAACCAAAAAAACAAAAAAAAATCAAAAAAAAAAAAAAAGGAATAATATAAGGTGCCACCATATATAATAAATAACAAATAAGCGCTGAAATCATAAAAGTGAAAATAATTAAGGACAAAATTAGAAAATAACATTAAAAAGAAAAAAATAATCCAATAAAAATAATATAAAAGATAAAACGCTTTCCATTGATAAATAAACAAGAAGGACTTTAAAAATATATTAAAACACAAAATAATATTTTACAACATATTTATTTTATAGTACAAATAAAATTATAATATAAAAAAAGGACAAACTTTAAACGAGAAAATTAAAAATATAACTAAAAAAATATATAAAAGAAGATGAAAAAGAAAAAAAGATCAAAAAGTAAAATAATTAAAACAATAGCAAAAAAAAATAAAACATTAATAAGAAAAATCACAAAAAAACACAAAAGAAAATAGAAAGTTGATATACAGAAAATATAGATAGGAAAAGAAAGAAAATATAAACAAACGTATAATATTTTAAAAAACAAAAAGCAGCTATCTTAAAAAGACATTTAAAAATAAAAATATATAAAATAAGGAATAAAAAAAAAAAAAAAAAAAAAAAATAACATGATAAAAAAAAAAAAACACAACATAAAAAAAAAAACAAAAAAAAGAGTATAGAACAACACATAAAAAAAAACAAAAATAAAAAAAAAAAAATAAAAATAATAAGCAACAATTAAACAAAAATTGAATAATGACAAAAAAGAAAATAGAAGATAAAAATTTTTAAAAAGAAAAAAAGCAAAAACAAGAAAACAAGAAAAAAAGAATAAGAAAAAAATAACAAAAAAATATACGCACACAAACCGAAGAGCTCACAAAAAAGAAATATACATAAGTCCACACATACATAAAAATTTACACAAATTTAAAAATCAAAGAAGAAAGTTTAAAATAATTAAAAAAATAAAAAAATAAAAAGAAGCAAAAAATTATCACGAGAATATAAAGTGCAAAAGAAAAAAAATCAAAAGGAGATAAGGAAAACAAAAAGTCACTTTTTCGAAAGATAAGCGCGACTATACATGAGACACATAAGTCAAAAAAGTAAAAAAAAGCATATAATATAAATATTCATCGTTACACATACACAAAAACAAAATAAAAAAGACCAACTTACAGTCCACGTGACACACGTACAAACAAGCGAAAAGCTTTAGATTCAACCATTAAGGAATACGTCGGTTTAAATACATACAATATTTCATCAGGCTAATGTTTTATGATTTTAAAATTTTAGCTGCACGAACTAGGATATGTCATATATGAAACAGCTCAGAAAGATATAATATTTCACTCTAACTACTACGGGAGCATAGGAAAATCTAACTGAAAGATGGATTAAATAAACCTAGACAACATATTCCTATTAGACAGGAAAATCGATCAATTTAATCAGATACTTTCAAACGGCAATGACCACCACTGCAAGAAAAGACAAAAATACACAATCAAGAAATTGAAATTCTTCTATCAATATATAATGGATCAAACCTCTGCCATCAATAGAATACTTTGTAGTCATTTGCCCTCTTCAATTTTTATAAAATCACAAACAAATATTGTTAGGATTATTAATTGGGATGAATCAAAGTAAACTTGTTTAAAACCGCAATTGAAAGTTAGATGGAAGTCATTTATAAACTTATTTACCCTTTTTTTTCTGCAGGTTAAGTTATTCATTGTTGGTGAATAGGCCTTTCAGTACAATTGGTTCAACTAACCAGCATGGTATATATATACCCAGCATTCACTGGTGAAGTTAAGTTGTCCATATTAAAAAACACAAAATTAACTTCTACAGACGAAGATGATAATGTATACTTGAAGAAAAATATGCTTAATGAGAGTAGTTTTCTGAAAATACGAATCATTTACTGAGCACTAAGTTAGTGAAATTGTTATTAGAAGATTTGAAGCTCAGACCTTCACTCGGAAAAAAAAGTCGTTACAGCCTATAGACAAACAAATAAAAAAGTAACAGAATATAATCAGAAAAAAACGCATAACAAAAATAATACAAGAGATGACAATTACAAACGAAAATAAATTATAACAAAGTTAGAAAAAATAAATATGAATCATTATAAAAACAAAATAAGTAAAGAAACAAAAACTAATATAACAAAAACCACACAAAAGCATATTTTAGTTTAAAATAAGTATAATTTCTTAGATTTAAATAACGAACAAAAAATAAAAAGAATAATTAACAATAACAATAATAATCAACAAAAAAAAAAATAAAAAAAAAAATACAAAAAAAAACTAAGAATTATGTCGCTTTTAACACAAGAAAAAAAATATTATCAAAATTAAGAAAACAATACAAATAATAATTTCAATTTCTAAATAAAATAAGAATTTATAAATGGACAAATAAAACAATTATAAAAGTAGTAGAATAAAAAAAAAATAACTGAAAATTTAAACGAATACATATACTATTATTATGAAACATGCATTAACAAAAAAAAAAAAACATTAATAAAAAAATAATTAAATAATACAAAAAAATCAAAAAGAATAATAGAAAAAATAAAGAATAATCGAACAAAATAAAAAAAAATTATAAACTGATCAAATAACTAACCGGTAAAAAAAGTGAAAGATAAAAATAATACAAGAACAAAATTAATGAGGTCTGAGATATTGCTTATAAAAAAACTTATATAAATTTTAGCAGAAAAAAACCGATTTGATAGATAATTGAAAATAAATAATCCGTAATATTCCTTCACAAATATAACAAAATAAAATCTAGATAAAAACATGATCATAAAAAAATAATTTAAAAACAGCCAAATGCACAATAAAAAAAATTTAAATTAAACACAAAACATAAGACAATAGTGTAAATCATCCACAAAAAAAAGCACACAAAGTATCTACACAGTCCCCTGCAAAAAAAAAGACAAAAACAATAAAAATCAAGAAAATCGATAAATAATAGAAAAAAAGTTAACGATAAATCTATACCAAATGCATAAGTATTAACAAAAATAAACAAATGGCATAAATTAGCTATTAAAACATAAATAGCAATGATATTATCACAAAAAGAGCGGAAGCAAACTTACTTAATTATCCATAACATCACTTTCCTTAGTGATGAATTATATACAAGGCATCCCAAAAAATATTCAAAGCAAAGAAATATTATACCAGAAAAAAAGAGAACTATGCTAATACATTAAAGCAGAATTAAAATAGATTAAAGAAGGACTAATAGAATAAATAGAATACATTTTATATCTAACTACTAGGATAACTTGATAAATAACAAAAAAAAAGATAAAGTAATAATAATCAGCATAAAATAATCAACTAAATGTCAGCCTACAATAGATAACTCTCTCCAAAAATCTAATAAGAATAGGAATAAAAATTAAATAAAATGAAAAAAACACAAAAGAACAAAAGGAAAAGGAGAAAAAAAGTTTAAAAGTGTTAAGGGCTAGATATAAATATAATTAAAATAAGAGATAAGATGATATGGGATAAAAGAACTTCTATAACACGAATTCAAAAGGAACAAATATATAGTTAAATTATGTGATCAAAAATACAAAAAGCGGAATGTAATCTCAAGAAGCAGAAAAAATTACTAAAAGACATAAAATAGTAATACAGAATTAAGTAAAAAAAAATATAAAAAAGCAAAAAAAAAAAAAAAACATAAAAATAAAAGAACAAAGATTACAGAGGAATTTACAAAAAAGATAAAAAAAAGATCTCCTATAAGAAACAAATAATACTAATAATATAAATTAAAGAGAATTTAAAGAAATAAATTAGAATATATAATTATTATTTAAGCAATCAAATGACAACATCACACACAGAAAGAAAAAAATGAAAACCTAGTGATAAAAACTATAATTATAATCTTGCAGAAAATTATAAAAGAATAAAAGATTAAAAAAAACAAAAAATATATAAAAAAAAAAATTAGATAAAGTTAAAATTGTCTAAAAAATCCAATGAGGCAATCAAAAAAAAAAATAAAAAAAAAACAAAACTAGACAGTCACATACATTACGATTGAAATTAAAAGCAGTTATTTAATTGACCAACTTTTAACAAAATAGAACAAGAAATGAGCAAATAGGTTAATCAAATGAAAAATAAAAACTAAAGGATGAACCACCGAACTTAACTTTAACGGAAGAAGATCTGTTGGATATGAACAAAAAAATGAATATAAAAATAAAAGCGAAATAAAGTTGGGAAAACACAAACAGAAATAAGAAGATATTACTCTAACCATATTGACTACTCAAGATAATCAAAATAAATATGAACATAAAAAAAGAAAAGACAAATAAAAACAAAAAATATAAAATTAAAAAACAAACAAAATATAAATTTATTAACTTTCAGAAAAAAATAATAATAGAAATCAAAATAAAGAAATAAAAAAAAATAATATACATATAATATTTACAAATATTATAAAACCAGAGAATGAAAGTTTCAAAATATAGAGAAGAATAAATAGAATAGATTCATACAATAATATAAGTTATAAATATAGACTAAGTGTAAATACTAATGATTTCCAACATGTCCCTAAGATAATAACCATATGTCAATAGATTATAGAAAAAGAAAACTATAATTACATATATGTATACAGAGAAATAGATTCACAAAATACTTGCAATATGCAAAATATAGTCGATTAAAACACCTCATATATGAAAGATATCATACGATGAGAAAAAGCCGTAATAAATAATTAATATATGCAAAAAATATAAATAAGTTCATAAGGAAGATTAAATGTATCAAGAACCAAAAGATGGAATAGAATAGATATCCAGAAAATAGAAAAAATTTAGAATGTTCAAAATTAAAAACAAAAAAATACCACAAAAGGAAAATAAAAATTAAGAAGTTGCAAGCCAAATAAACAAATTAGACTGACAACCAAATACATTATCAAATCTATTTATAAATAAATATAAAAAAAATAGGATAAATAAATTATGGATGAGAGAAAAAAAAATAAGAAACTAAAAGAGATAGAATATATGGGAATGCACAAATAAAAAAGTATAAGGATATAGAAAAATTATTTTCAATAATACTCCACAATTACCAAATATAATTAAAATACATATTGAATACAAAAATAAGAATTCAAAATAGATATTAGTACATAATAAAGTACACAGTTCATCTATTAATTTACATGATCAAAAACAGATATCAGCAATAAATGGAAATTAACAAAAATGTCAAACTCAAGACAAAACATAAATATTTCAAGGAGAAATCCAACTAATATAGCAAGTAAACAAAGCGCCTGATAATAGCGTGTTAATGAAGTTACACGATGAACATATAAAAAAAAAAACATAATTAGAACACACATAAAAAAGCACATGATTATGAAGTCACCACAGAAACTTTATAATGAACTAACAAAAACCCAAAGCTCAATTGGCTCCACTCCCTGAGCAAAATAAAAGGAAAATTACGAATTAGGATGCATGAAAATGACTGAAATAGTTAAAAATCAGCTTAAGACCTCAAGAGTGCGCATATGACCACTGCATAGTAATTATACCAATCCGTTATCATTTTAGATGATAATCCAAGCATAAACTGCGTTTGTGTTGCTGTTTCATCAATTAAAAACATATTTACTAGTTAGAAAGAGTCACTTTCAGTTAAAAGAAAATTTGCAATTTAAAAATCTGAAATATTGTTAGAGGATTTCTCTGCGATGGTACTAATATAGTAATGAAAGATGCCTGAAAAGTAGCTAATTTCTACCTCAAGATATTGTACAAAAATAATAGAATTTCATTGATGACTACAATACCATAATAAAAAAAGAAAGAGCGCTTGCACTGAAATAGACCACAGATTTGGACCAAACACTAAATATACTACCAATTCTGATATATATACAAATTGAATACGGTTAAATAATTAAATGAGATAGTGCGGAGGCAAATAAAAATCGACAACACGTGCACTTACCACCCACAAAATACTTCTTGAAGTCAATAAAAGATATGATCTTTAAACGATCCAAACTATCTATGAACCACTAAAATAGTTATCAATGTCACACAAATATGACTAATAATGCAGGACTATCAAATAATACCATTAAAATTTAATGGACATTTAGGAAAACAGACAGTTTATAAAAATGCTTTAAAGAAGAAAAAAAAAGAGTACAAAATAGCTATCTGTATTCAAGAAGCCTCTGTCTAATAAAATGCAAATTACACCGGATAAGACCAAAGATCTAATTCCAAGAAATGATCAAAAAGCTCATTAGTTAAATATATTTGCGAAAGAGACCACAGCCAATACAAAGCGATACAAGGCCAAACACATCAGACAGGTATGGCTGATATAGGAACGAGATTTGCCCCGAAAGAATAGCCAGAAACATATTCTCAAAATGTATGAAAAAAAAATGTAATCCACATTAATATTAACAAGTGCAATTAGAAAATAAATTGTTATACGCCTATGTCCCTATAACAAATAAAAATAGTCTTAGAACAAAATAATCCGTAAGACAGTAAAGCAGGAATGAGGCAAAAAGACAAGGTATAGAGAGAAAAAAAAAGAAATAATGATTAAATATTGTACTCCTAAGTAATAACATACAGTAAGACAAGAAACAGAACCAAGACAAAAAAACAAAATAGGAGAACCTGAAAATAATATTTATAAATTCTAAATAAAATAAACTAAAAATAGCTTTTTATATTTACAAGATATGCGCTACCTAAAAAAAGAAGAAGTTCTAATAAAGCCGCAGAGAAAAAAAACAAAAAAAAATTACAGGAAACAAGCAATTACTCCAACTGAAAATACGCTACAGAAATCAACACAGAAAGAAATGCGAAATCAAATCAATTGAAAACTTTGTAGAAAAATAAAAGAACCTAAACAATATAGAAATACTAAAAATCAACAGCAGTTGAATGAGGACAAGAGAATATACTATAAAAATTAAACAAAAAAACTAGATCCAGATAGCGATATCAATAAAAAAAACAGATAAAAAATAATATAAAAGATAAAAAAATAAATAAAAGCAAGAGTAAAAAACAATAAAAATTTTTTGAAAAGAGCTAAAAAAAGGAAACCTACAAGTGACGAAATATATTCCAAAACTCAATCAAATAAAACAAATGTTCTACATAAAAACAGTGAATGCAGTTCTATCCGATATATCAATAAAAAAACCGCTAAAATTTTAAAATACGAGATACGACTACAGCGCAATATTCAAAAATGACATCGCAACCGACGTATACAACATAGAGATCTATTAATAACACTCCGAATTCTAAACATACACACATACAGACTATAGGAAATCACGTATAAAAGAAATAAAATAACTAATATCATTTGAAACTAATAAAAATTACTCATATAACACTGATCAACACTCCGGACATAAGAAAAAAACAGCACAAAAAATACAAAAATAAGTTAGCAGACACAAGTAAAGCCCATCAAATAAAACATTAGACGAAAACAACTACCTTAGTCTTCTAGAAGGATACGTCAGAACAAATTACAAAGATTTATAAAAAATAAATAATAGAGAAAACAACCAAAAACCCTAGCTTAACAAAAAATAAAAGCAAGAAAAAAAAAAAGTTATATTACCAAAATGTCTACATATTAAAAAATATTTTGATTTAGTGAAAATGAAAGATATTAGAGTAATCGGAAATGAGGTAATGAACTATAGCAATACATTACTTCTTAACCTAAACATCAAAAATAAAAAAAACTAATAGAAATACATAAATAAACTGAAAAAGCGAATTTGGAAGTCCCACAAATTTCTGAACCACCGCTTCAGCGCAGACAAGGCAATATTACAAGAGAAAACAATAAGTCAAGACTCTACGTTACAAAAAAATAAACCTTACTTACAAAAGAATAAGATTTGTCAAACTGTGAGAACTTGGGGGAATAACATTGCCTCCAGAGCCAAGTAAAATTCATATGAGAATATCGCATGATAATACATAAATAAATGAAGAAAGCGAACCACCAAAATCAGCAACAACCACCAAAATTAACAACAAAAAAACCAAAATCAACAACAACCACAACCAAAATCAACAACAAGCACCACCAAAATCAACAACAACCACCAATTTTTACGACCTACCTTACGAAAATCACAAACAATCCATCAAAAGAACAACCAAAATTAACAGCAACTCGAAAGGTGGCACACTTTCTGATGTTGACTACAAACCTGAGTGGGACTTGATATCGGATCAAGAATCAGAATTGAAATCGACCACAGGAGTCCGACCACCTAAAACCAGAACCCACAACCCAGGAAGAGACACAGGAAGTGACAACCCATATAAAACAAACAATTAACTTTACAGAAATGAGTAAACGAGAGTGATAAGAGGTCACAAAAAAATCAGTGTTGTTTATTTTGTTTATTTTATACTGTATTTATTTTTTTAGAAATTAAATGAATGGTTAAAGCAGTAAGTCAATAGAACAAAAGTGGCATAGCTTGGTTTGTAGAGGTGTAGCTAGGGGTGACCTTTACTCATTTCAGTAAATCGGTAGTTTGTAACAATAGTGTTTTTATTAAAATTTCATAAAATTTTTTAGTAAAGTTTATTCATTAAAAAAGATAGTTATAAATTTTAAAAAAAGTATTTAACAAGTGTAAAACATAAATTCATACTTATTCGTGACATTTGATTGCATCTTGAGAAGTTTTTAAGTCCTTTGAATTAATTTTTAGTATTACATTTTAGTTTGAGTAAATTACTGTTTTGACTGTGTTTAATTAAAACATTAAAATGTCTTTAAATAATATATACGTTATAATCATATATGAGTGGGTGTGTGTGTGTGTGTGTGTCGTGTGTATCTGTGTGGGGTGTGTGTGTGGCTGTTGATGTGTTTCCCATGTGTGTGTGTAAGTAACGTAATCTGTTGGTGGGAGTTGTAGATTGCATTTGTGTGTGTGTGTGTAGTAAATCTTTGTGTTTTGTAGTGTTCTCTTAAAATCTTTGTTGTAAGAATCTTGGTGTGTGTGTGAGTATGTAAGGTAAATCCGTGTAGAGTGTAAGGTTCACAATCTGATTATGTTGTGAGTGTAAAGTATCGTGTGAAGTGTAAGTAAAATCTGCTTGTGTAAAGTAAATTTCTGGTGTGTGGGTGTAAGTAATCTGTGTATTGTGTGTTTGTGTGTTGTGTGTTTAGTGCTAAAGTACAGTGTTATGGGATAAATGTAAGCCTAGTCATATGGAATGTGGGGTGTGTTGTGTGTTGTCAAGTGGTGTTGTAGTGTGTGTGTACTGTAGTGTGTTTGGATTGTGTGTGGTGTGTGTTGTGTGGAGGGTGTGCGCGTGATGTGTCTGTACGGTTTCAGTAAATAATTAATCAACAATAGGAAATATGAAGTACAAAAAAATAATTTAGGATAAAGTCATAAAAAAATAAAAAAATAATAAAAATAATAAAATAATTAATAAAAATAAAATAAAATATAATTAAATAAAGATTTAAAAGTAGTTTCTATTTTTAACAAAATAAAAAAAAAACACATTCTGATGTTTAATAAATATATTGTTGACGTTAAGCGAGTAAAACATCATTATGAGATAGCAGCAGAGTTAAAGTAGAAAAGTTCTTTTAAAGCGGTTAGTAAAGCAGAGAAAGAGTTTTTTTTAAACAGTATTTTAAAGCAGAAGGTTTTTTTAACAGCAAGGTAAAGCCAGAAAAGTTAAAAGCAGTTAAAGCAAGAACAGTCTAAAGCAGTAAAGCCGTTGAAAACAAAAGAGTTACTAAATCCCCCCTTAGTTCTAGGATCACACCTACTACTTTGATTACTGAGATTACTGCCCTTTTAAGGATACTGTTAAATGATGTTAAAAAATAATGATATGAGTTAAAGCAGTAAAAACAAGTTGAAAGGGTCTAAGCAGTAGTTTAAAAGGCAGAAACGTTTTAAAGCAAGTAAAGGCAGAAAGTTTTTTTAAACAGTCTAAAGCAGAAAGTTTTTTAAAAGACAGTAAAGCGAAAGCTGGTCTTAAAGCAGTTTTTTAAAGCAGAGGAAACGGCTTACACAGCAGTAAAGCAGTTTTTAAAACCAAAAAAGCATCACTAATCGCTTAGGTGTTAGGTAACCACCCTCTATTAGATTTTACTATTTACTGCATCTCTTTAAGGATGCTGTATGTTGAGTGTATCACAGATTACAAGTGTTAAGTCAGGTTTTTAAAGCAGTGAGAGAGTTAAACAGTTTTAAAGGCAGAGAAGTTTTAAAGCGTATTAAAGCAAGTAAAACCCAAGAAAAGATACTAATCCCTTAATGTTAGGTAACACTCTATTGATTACTGATTACTGTTTAAGTGTATAGTAATGTTTTAATAAATATTGAGTTTTGTTTTACAAGATGCAGTTAATATATAAACATTGAAAAAAGTGGGGTTTATAGCAAGTTTTTTTTTTTTAAAAATGAGTTACTTGATTGTTTTAAAGCAGTAAAGCAGTAAAAAACAAGCGCCTACTATCCACTATAAGGTGTTACAGTAACCACCTCTAAGTTGATTTTACTTGACAATGTATTGCTTTAGTTACTTGAATGATAATAAAAAATTAAATTGTGAGTAAAGCATAATAATATAAAAACTAATGGTTTTAAAAAAAGCAGCTGGTGAAACATTGAGTTAAGCATTAAACAGTACAACAAAAGATACTAATCCGCTTTGGTTAGGTAGAACACGTCTACTTGATCTTACATGATTTACTGCTTGTAAAGGTATCGTACAAGTTTACTGTTGTAATAAATCTTTCCGTGTTACAATTTATAGTTAAAATAAAATGATGGTATTAATATCAGACACTCTGGATCTTTTTTTCTTTCTTACATACATTTTTAAAATTTTAACTAAAAAGGATGTTTTAAGTCTAAAAAGTATAATAAAAAAATTAAATAGTAAATTGTAAAACTGTGTTAAAACTCTTAAAGTGAGTTTACAGCTTCTTAGGTCTCGCGAAAAATGTCTTTTATAAAAATGCTAAGCATGAAATAAAATGAATGACTCATAGTATATTTGAAGAGTTAAATTCCTTTGAAATGTTTAGTACGCAATTCATCTGGATGACTCATAAGCTATATATATTTTTCATTCGTCACCTGCGGGTGCGGGGCACCGCGCAGGCGGTGCAGACGGACGCGGAAATATTGCGCCTGCGTGCGGCACGCGGCATGGGCCGGAACGCGGGATTGGGCTGGCGGCGCACCGCGGCGGCGAGGCCGGACGCGGCGGGACGCACCTGCGGTGTGCGGGGTTGGCTGTCTTTGCGCGGATGGCGCACGCTGCGCCCTGGTAGGTGGCTTATGATCTAGAGGTAGAGAGAAAAGATGAGTCATCAAAGATGAATCATCAATAATAGCGTGGTACAAAGATGACTTCATCACAGATGAGGTTCATGCAAGACTCAGGCAAACAATTGAGCTTCGAGTGGTGTGCGTGTAAGTGTGTAAGTTGTACACGTGTGCGTGTGAGTGTAAGTATATATTATGGGCTAGTGTAAGTGTCGATGGCGAGTTGTGTAAGTGCTTATAAGTGTTATAGTGTATTGTGATAGTATAAGTGACCATATGTGTTCATAATAGGGTTTTTTTAGAAAAATACATAATCATTAGTAGGAAGCATCCCTATCAACTTTGTAATACTACACAAAGTCGTTCCTCTACCTTAGAACCTAGGGGGATAGACAACCCATAATTAGGGGTAAGATCAGGCTCAGAGGAGGCTAGCAAAGGTTCCTTTGAAAAAGTCGGCACTCAGTTCCGGCATATGTGGCACTCACTGCACTTATGTGGGCACTCACTTGGCACTCATTGGCACTACACTTGGCACTCCTAGTGCACTCATTGGCAAACTCACGCTGAGGCACTACACCAGGGCACTCAATCTAATACTCATAAGAACAACTATAACAGCACTTCAGATACATACGTTCAAGTTTAGGGAACGACAATATGTGACGGGTGGAACACGAGCGCCAAAATTTGTGTTCAATGAGAACCGGTGGGCCAAGAATGACCGCATGAGTATATGGGCAAGGCCAATGGCTTTGTGAAAATATCATGGTTCAAACCAAGGTTAAGACATCAAAAGGGCTAGCCCCTAAAGGAAGGACAGAAAATTAGCGTGGGCCAAATTTGACCCATTGGTATGATGGCAACGGTCAAGAACGCCGAAGTTATCAGATGAGTCAACAAGCAGGTAAGACATCAAAAACGGGCTAAGCCCCTAAAGGGGTAGCCGAAAAATTACCGTGGCCAAAAATTGACCCATGGTAATGCAGGGTCAATCGGCGCGACAATATCATGGTCAAACAACGTGTTAAGACATCAAAAACGGATGGCTAGAGCCCTTAAAAGGGCAGCCAAAATTGACCGTTGGGGCGCAAATATTGGTACCCCCGGATGGTAGTATGGCAAGGAGTTAAGCCGAAATAGTCGATGTCAAACAAGTAAAGAGACATTCAAAAAACGGGGCTAAAGCCGGCTAAGAGAGGTAGGCCAAAAAGAAAGGCTACCTTTGCAGTTCCGGATGGAGAGCGCAAGGGTTGGTCCGAAAAAGAGGGTGGGTACGTACAACGGTATGCTTACGGCAAACCGTTTGTGCGGGGGACCGCAACCCTTTTCGAAGGGGTTTTGCCAATTAGGGTTGCGCAAGAGAAATTAGGTTCGCCAAAAAATTAGGGTTTGCCAAAAAATTTGTTCTCAAAAAATTAGAGGGTTCCTCAAAAAAAGTTGGGGGTTCCAGAAAATTTGGGAGTTGGTTCTCAAAAGAATTTGGGTTGCCCAAGAAAAGGGTTCAAGGCCAAAACCAAAAAGGTTTTCAGAGTGGGTTTGGAAAGGGGGTTTTTTTGGTTGGGTTTTATCTGGAGGGTGGGTTTTTCGTGGCTCTCCAATAATCCGGATCCCCTACTACCGTCGTAGGTTGATTTGTACTTGGCGTACCAGCGTCTGTTTGGTTCGCATAGCAATAATTTTATAATTAGCAAGGCAAATTCCTCTGCGAATGGACAGTCACTTTCACGGAAAACAGTTTATAAATTATTTTCTATCTCCAATGAGTGTTTCGAAATCTTGGAACAGTAATGTGTTGGTCTATTAATACTAAGATTGATGACGATAGAACCAAGCAAGTGTGAAAAAAGTATGGGCTTGTAGGGTACTGATCGCTTCTTAGACTTTTGAACTTTTTCATTTTCGTTGGTCCAAGCCATCAAATCAAGTCCAACAAGCTTACTCATATAAAATTGGTAAGATCTCGCTCGCTGGACGTAGACAATAGAGCTGTGCTGGCTATATCTTCAGTTTGGTTTTTATAAGAGCAGTAAGCTGAGAGAAACTTTCGTTCGACGTAACGTTAAGATCATTATCAAACAAAAGCGAACACCAATCGATAGTGTTCTTGTTCCGGTGTATGTCTGCTTAGAGAAGGGAAGAATGTTCACTAATGTTTACTTCATTTCATAAATTTTGGATTACATGAGTCAACTGTTCCACACATAATATAAGTAATGTTTCTGAATTTCATATGTGCATGTAGCTATTTGGCCCTTTCTCCGGCTTGATTTCAGATGTTTCACAAGAGACCAACAACTCGCAGCTTATTACTCTGAAGTTTGGAGGGGAGGAGGGACGAGGAGTGGTTAATGTTGCAGGAAAAAAGGATTGGAGTGCTAGGGTGACAAAACAAAGCTACAAGCAGATAAGGAGATGACTTTGAAATTAAGGGTATGATTTCGCGAATCGGAAAAGGATTGACGAGTAGAAGCGGCAATAATCTGAAGGAGTGCGTGCGGTCTCTAGATAGCGTGACCCGACCCCGCCCCCCCGGCCCGCACCATCTCTCATAGCCGCGCAAGAAATGGAGTCACCACAGTGATGTAATTAGTGGGAAAATATATAGGTGCCAATTTTGCCATAGTTTTGAATAATCAATAAGTGCTGTCTCACGACATGCCAGGGTAAATTTTTATGCAAATAGTTGTCGAGTGACACTAACACGGTGCATGTTTTCTGGTTTGTTAGTCTATTATTCGTTATATTAAATATTGTTCCGGTGGTTAGAAGTTCTGTAACGAAAGTCATCTTTGTAGTGCCGATTTCTGAACTTGTGCATTTGACTTTAGCACAGTATTGGAGATGGGAAATTCGTCATGTCTTGTTATTAGTGTTTTGAACAGTATTTTGATTTTTTTCTTGATGTCGTAACCGAATAAATGAGGCCAATTGATCAATCCAGTTCTTTAATATTGAGTTGGCGATAGGAAGGTAGCGTAAATACAGCCACACAGAGATAGCAGGATTATGATCTAATGGAGCTCAGATTCGCTAACAATGATATTTTGTGTTTAGGAATACGCTAGGCAAAGAAAAATGTGCACGATTTAGCATATTTTTCCATTAAAGGGGAACAGGAGTTTTTGTCAATTTCATAACTGAGCACTTTGATTATTTTATTATAGAGTTTAATTATGTGTAAGATACTTGTGTAAATGTGCTGGTGTGGTTTGTACTGAGGTTTTGTGTTGCGATAGATCAACTTTAAGTACTTTTAAGATATGTGGATGTTCAGCCAATAATTGATGTTATCTTCAATATCCAGTGACATTTGTGCTGTGCTGTGTATACGCGAGTAGGGTTTATTAGGCCGCATTTGGGGCTTAGGGGTATGACACAAATTGAGTTAGAGCAAACTCAGACTATTAGAGAGGTTACATGTTTTAGAAATTCATTTAACTAGATTGGTGTTTCAGTACCTTGAATTATCCTCAACATGTTACTAGAAGCAGCACTAAATGGGTTGTTAGTGATGTGTGTTTTCTCGAATCACTAGAGAGTGAGTACGTATTTGAATCAATCATGATAGCCTAATTTAAATAATTGTAAAATAGCTAACTGTTAGTAACTATTAATTAAGTATATACTTTCTCAAACGTTGACTTTGAAAAAATTAAATAGATAATAATTTCTTTTTAACCCATGGCGAATCCAGAAGTGATCTGTACACTCTAGGCATCACGCTGCTCTCTCTGATCAGCGTTCGCGTGCGCTATCACTTCAGAGACAGGGCCGGACACACAAAGCAGTTCTATAGTTATGGTTAGCCTGTACAGTCAACTATACCTCTTTGCCGATCGTGGCACTTCTAGTTGTTAGTACAATACATAATCGGACGTATGTTAGTGTGCCGTACGAAGGTTAACACGCAATCTTTACCCTCAGAAATTATGTTACTCATCGTGTACATCTCACGATGTAAGGATTGGGCACTGAGTTATATTAGTGATAGAGCACACATAACAAAGCGGGGGTTATTTATGACTGTAATCGTACTTATTATGATGTGTGGTCTTAAGTTTAGCCATCTAGGTTTTTCAATTAAAAAGATGACGATCACGTGCGATTCGTTGTTCAAGGCAATGTATGTATATTTGGGTAACGTGCTCGATAATGAGAAAGATACGACAAAAATAGAAAAGAGTGCTTTACCTGATTCAGTGCTGATGTGGTCAACTATTTGGTAATCTAGACGGATCTTCATAAGGTTGGATGCATAAAATTATAGAATAACAGACAAGGTGTAAATAGAGGAGCAGTTTAGTAGTTACTGCGAGTGTGCAGTAAGTGAGCGGCAGAACGAGGACGTTACCGGGTAGTCGATCTGCCACGCGCTGGAGGGGTCAGGCCATGGCGCGCATACCTATGATGTGTCCAGCGGCTTCTCAAGCATTATCTCAACATAGAAAATAAACGACTTCGTCGATTGTAGCGAGTTTAGTGGAACGTGGAAATAATTATAATATATACTGAAGAAGTTCTTGATATAAGTGTATCACGGTCAGATAAGGGAGTGATTAGCTTGATAGTAAAGATAACTATTACTAGAACTAGACTGGTAGACACATCTCTTCACTATGCATGAATCCACACACGGCAGGACTACAGAAAGGGCATATTGTGGAGTGACAATATATATATAGTTTAAAATATATAATGCAGTTTATTACTACAGTTTAGCCTATAGTATATGGCTTATCCTATATACTTAAGTATATAGGGGATCTATATATATGATATAATAATAGCCGTAGCTAAGCGGAGGACCGTCGCGCTAAGGATAAATAAGGTAAGGGAAAGGTCTATGCTGGAAAATGGTACTTTATAGTATTTGTGAATATTGTCGTCTATAACCGATCTGAATCTTTGCAAAGTGAAACGTCTCAATGGTAGAAACTTTCTCCGGTGATAGATGTCAAAGATCTAATGGGGAGGGGGCCGAAAGGTTGTAAGTAGGTTGTGCTTTCTGTACCCCTATGAATATATTCTCTGCTTCGTGACAATCCGTAAAAAAAGTAAACGGAAGGTGCTTATATAGATCCTTCTGTGCTCCTCTATCAGTGTATGGTAATTCGGGATCGTCTTGACTTCCTCTCGATTATTACGTGTATCGAGCTCTCTGGTTGTTAACTCTGCGGTGCGTAGTCATAGAATATCTACATGGTGACATTCGACGCTGCGGTGCTCACCTCTATCTAAGACATGTGTCACGTCCCCAGCAATGTATTATCCATAAGATCCTCATTGCCCAAGTGTCGGGTCGCGCACTATTCTAACTATCACTCTATACTATACGTGTCGTGGTTACTCTCTTGTGCCAAAGCGTTATTATAGTGTTTATCGTATCTAGATAATATCAGTAGTTATAATAGGTATACTAAATATATATAATTATAAGTCATAAAGTAATTATGAGTAGTATGAGTGCTGGAAGACCTAAATAAGAGGCCGGTTGTATAATAGTTATAGTAGATTATATACTGTGCTCAGCGCGGTGCACGCGTCGGATTAGCCGTCAGTATTGTATTTGGTATTCATGGGTCGTCTAAAAAAGAGAAAAAAACTAATATTGCTGCCAAATATCAGAATGCGTTGTAACGGAAGTACATTCTGTTTGAGGAGAATGCTTGAGTCCAAAAAGTTAAGTGCCCAAATGATAATTTTTTATGTAATTGAAACAAAGAAAAAGACAACAAAATAAAAAAAATAATTATAGAAAAAAAAGAAAAAAGATTAAAAATAAAATAAGGGAAGATAGATGGATAATAGTGGTATCTCAAAGATATCAAATACAATGGACTACAAGGACCGGAAAAGGGTAATTAATTTTAGTTGGGGTCGTCGAATTCTCGCAGTGAGCGACCGTAGCTAACTCGGCAGCCCAATGTAAATACGCTATCTAATTAATAGATTACTTAGTTCGATGTCTAACGTATAAATACAGTGTGTCTATTAAGTACTTTATATATAGCGACAGAGCAGTGGGGATCTGAGTTCTGCGCCGTAGGTGTGGAATCCCGCTATAGAGGTTAGGGGAGGAATAGGTGGGGCAATAATTAGAGTTGAGCTGAATATTGATTCTAGTATTGGAGATGGAACCTTGTTTTAGGTGAGGAGCCCTGATTGTTAGTTGAATTACGTCGTTAGAATAGAGATAGACTTTCTTTCTAAAATTTATGCCTTTTGGCTTTTTTTCTTTTTTTTTTTGCAGTGTTTGTTGACGGTTAATGGCTTAACTCCAGAAGGGTCTATACGGCGCAGGCCGATATATAAGTGAGTCCTGGGAGGGCGAGACACTTCAGCTAATATATCTCTCAGGACGACCCTTTCGTCTCTGGCCGGATACGGATCACTTATGTCCTACACCAGTGGAGACAAGGACTTGACCTGCGATCCGGGGGCGCGTGAAACTAGAGGACGTGATCAAAAAACGAAGAGAGCCCGCTAACGTATCCACAGTTTGGGTCTAATAATATTAGTTTGGTGAGGCTATGAAGAATCGTAATACAGCAATGGGAGGCAGCATAGGGTGAATGCTTGTATAGGTTAATAAGTTGTTCATGTGTGGGGGTTTCCAGTGGACGCGTATCCGCCCCTTCCCGGCTACGGGTGGTTATGGAAACGTCGAACCAGCACGCGCTGAGCGTTCCCCCGCATTATGGTTCCGCCGTCCGGGCTCGGAGCCCGCCTAGCCGTGATGGGCCGTGTATAAGAGTCCTCATAGTGGATATTTGTTACACCTAGTGGCAAATAAAGATGTCGATATAGTCTCTGTTTTTTTTTTTAACGAGAAACCCGAATAAAAGAGTCGATCCTAAAGTAGGTCAGCGTTGTCGTATATAGATTTCGGGATTACGTATAATTATTAACAATAATTTTTTTTTTATTAATTTTTTACAGTGTTTCATTTGTGTCTTTAAAAGATTTTATCGAGACGTAAAAGAAATTTATTGTCCAGAAAATCGTTTTATTACGTATGTAGTGCTGTCAGCCAGTAGGGAAAGTTGTTGATGTGATTCGAGTTGTACATTAAGAACTTAGTACAGTTCTTTTTTTGCAAGGGGTGATGAGAGACTTAGAAGGGAAGCGGAAGGAGGTACTTGTGAGTTTTCTAAAGAACAGGAGGCATTTATATATTTTCGGTAGTGTGATTTTTTTTTTTTTTTAAGTTTTGTGTTTTTTTTTTTTTGTTTTTTTTTTTTTAACGCGTAGTTCCAGTGGTGGCAAACTTTGGATCATGGAGTATTCACAATCGAAGGATGACTGTGAGGAAACAGTGTGGCCAGACATATTACCTAGAAAAAAGAACGAAAAGCGTGTCATTTGACCAGAGTATGTGTGACGTGGTAGCCTTGAGATAGTTTTTTTTAAGCGATACATATATGCGCTCGTGATCCAGATACTGGTGTGTGTGTTCTTAGATTCCTGGAGAAAGTAATTGCATATTGGTTATATATATAGAGTTAGGGTATATTAATTGATGTATAATGAGAGGGGTATAAGATAATAGAGGTTCATAGGGAATTGTAGGTTATGTAATAGAGTAGTAGTAATATATACTAATATTATGTCAATATATATGTAGACAGTAATAATTTTGGTATTATTATACTATATTATACATATATAATATAGTATAAATAATATATATATAGTCATATAGTATAGTATTATTGTATATAAATTTTGTTTGTATAAAAGGGTGTAGTAAGGGGGCCTGTGTATTGTAAGTGATTTTTATTATGTAACTAACGAATAAAGAAGCATTGTGGCTATATTTGATTATCTGTAGCATATATCCTATTCCTCTTAATGCACAATTAAATGAAGTCTGTTATGTATGAATCTGCTTATGCACACAAGTAATTATAGTTAGAGTATGGTACGGTTTCAGACAGGACGTGTTGGAAGCTAATTGATGAAAGAAGAGTGAAGAAGTGGAGATAGAGTGTCTGTTATTGTGAGAGTCTATCTCAAATTTGTTAAAGGGTAGGAGATTTGAGGCGAAATGTGAAAATAAGCAGCTGAAATATGTCAGTAATATAGAGATGATCGACCGCGGCTGGGGAAGGACTTATTCGGAAGGTGTGTTAGGAATATATCTTCAGAGTTGTTGAGGGGCAGAGACACGAAGTGTGGGCCGTGTAGAGAAATGCGATGAGGGGAGGGAGAGGAGACTGAATTGCAATGGAAGGGAGTGATTGAACATGGGGAAGGAACATGATTACCTGTTTGCGGATTGATTTACTGCCTTGGTAGGGGAGAGGCGAATGGAAGATAGTGTCCTAGAAATTGAGTTGTGATTACTGTAGGGAGTAATGGATGAAAAATGGTGAATTTGGTAGGATAAACAAGTTTTTAAGAAGAAAAAAATAGCTGGCGGGAAGAAAAGAGTGTGTGTAGTTTCAAATGATTTTCTTTTTCCTGATTTTTTTTTTTAATGTTATGGATGTGTATATTTTTCTAGAAATAGAATATTTTGATATAGAATAGAATATTTATCACGGGTATTTATATATCTTAGAATATTCACCAATATTACATATTCTATCATATAGTTAGTCGGCAAATAGAAGTAGGCTATTAAGAATAAAATCCTAAGGTAAGAGAAAATGTTACTTTATAGTTATTTTGAGATGAGATATATGGAAACAGTATAATGATATAATATAATATATATAATATTATTATAATATATAATATAATATTATTAGGGTATAATACTGATTAGGTGATTTGTTTTAGATGAAAATATATGAGAGTAGTATTAGAGGAATGTTAGTTTATTAGAATAGAATAATAATATTGTTTTTATGATAATATTTAAGGGTATATTATAATAGCCAGCCTGTTTTCGTGTAGTCCGTCACTATGTATCCTTAAAAAAACTATTAATGCATACAAGTTGCAGTGGATATAGGAAAACGGAACCATATGCATGAGGGAAGGAAAAGGTGGATCGTGGTCCATAGTTTGCATGAAGAAGACCATTTGAGATAGAATGTCTCGACTAGAAATTAAAGGAAGAAAAAAAAAAAAAAAAAAAAAAAAAAAAAAAAAAAAAAAAAAATCTCAAAAAACTACAAATACTTTACAGCGAAAGGGGAAATACCATTCTGTTATTGGGGAATCCTCAGTACAAAATTTCACATAAGAATATATGTAAAAAATAATAATTAATAAGTAAAAAAAATTATTGTTAATACTTATAGTTATTTTTCTGAGAGGGGTGATGTTATGGCGGCAAAAGAGATAATTTAAGACGGGAGGCATATTTTTTATATTGGCGCTTTATTTTCTTCTACGAGATTAGAAAGAGGTAAAATGATATTGTAGAAACTTTCTGAATTAAAATTTTGTTTTACGGGCACACTAGGGGGCTCGAGCCGCGGGGAACACAGATTAGGGGTTGGGGACGTTTTCCATAACCCCCGTTAGGTTTGGTCCAAGGCCGGAGGAACCCCGCACACCCAATACCAAAGAGCGTTGGGTTCCGCAGAGACCCTCCCCGAGAGGGGGAATTATGTCCTACCCATCGAGCTAGTATCCTCATGAAGGCGCGGGTATGAGAGCGCTTGACTCCGTGCCAACTCGGTGCGGTATAAAAAACCCCTTATATTTGGGGGGGGATTTTAAGGGATTATTCGCTTTTAGTGTAAAAAAAGGTTACAACAAAAAGCAAAAAATATTAATAGAGAAAGTTGTGAATCTATTGTGATTTTTATCGTTGAAGGAAACCCAATACAAGGTTCTAAATAGGAGCCTCATAATACTAAATCAGTAATTACGTATATTATGTAAGCAATAATATTTTGGGTATATTATTATATGATTATTAGCTTCATTTACCATTAAAATTCTATGTGAATTTTACCAGGATTCCAAAATGTAATTCCTTTTCGCTGTAGCTATCTTTCCTGATTTTAAAATATTAAAAAATTAAACTTATTTTTGTTTTTTTTTTTTTTTTTTTTTTTTTTTTTTTTTAGTTTTACAATTTTGGAGGTAAAATTGGACCAGCATTCGCAATGTATTCCGGTTTTATGTAAGCATTAATAGTTTTTAACAGAATGTACATATGACGGATAATCGAAAAGCTGACCATATATATATTAATAGATAGGTCATATTAGTTATAATATAATAAGGATAGAGATTCGTTTAATTTATAATGGAAAAGATATATATATATATATATATAGTATATATATATATATATATATAATATAATATATAATCATACTATAGGTAGTTAAGTGTATATTATCAGATATTTCTTAAGTAGATAACTGACTTTTGTGATATTTAGAAATTGTGATAATGTTTTATATATACTATATTTAGCTATAGATGTTCCTCAGTAAGGAAGCGGGAGAATTATAATCATATATATCTGTATCATGTGTGTGTGAGTGATGAGGGGTGCGTGTGTAATTTTGAGTGAGATGAGAGAAGAGAGAGATGGGTGATGTAGGACACACTTGGAGAGAATTGGGAGAGGAAACAGGAAGGACGAGCAGTGACGAGAGAGAGAAGACGACGAGTTTTGAGGAGAGATGAGTAGGAGGATAGGAGAAGAGAGAGAAGAGAGAGAGAGAAGCGCACTCACACGATGAAATCTGCTGAATCGTTGTTAAGTTAATGAGTATGTAAGTCCTCTCATAAATGTAGTATTTGGTATCCTTACGTAATATTTGGCAAGAAGTGACTGGAACGAATTTGCTGTGGTGTAAACGAGTAAGAGGTAGAAATTACGAGGGTGTGAAAGAAAATGATAGCGTGACATAGTGGCAGAAGATAAGATAGAAAGGATAATGGAGAGCATATGTATGAGTGCTAGGCTAGGCGAGATTTGACAGTAGAAATATGCACTGAGGATCAGCCACGTATTTACCATACCCTGCTCAAGCGGGAAGTAATATATATATAATAATATATAATTATATATATATATATATATAATAGTATATATATTTAGTGATTTAGGTTATAATAATAATAATATATATATATATTATATATATATATTATTATTTATATATTATATTTATATTTTATTAATATATTTATAATATATTATAATTAATTATATATAATATATATTAATATAATATAATATAATAATTTAATTATATATAATATTAATATAATTATAATATAATATATATATAATTATATAGATATATATATATATTTATTATATATATATTTAAATATAAGATATAATTATATGATAAGACAATATAATTAATATTATATTATATATATTTTATATATAATATATATACATTTAAGCAAGATTTTCTAAAAAAGAAAATTTAATAGTTTATATTTTTTTAATATGCGAGTCATGCATATATAATATATAATATAATTGAATATAATACAATAGGATTAATAGCACAAAGTATTATCAAAATTAAATTACTAATCCTACAAAGTCAGATAA
>JABUQX010060931.1:80000-81356 GCA_015478945.1 Trachelipus rathkii | reverse complement strand
CGGTACTTTAGTTCGGATCGGAAGGTGGTGTTTAACCGTTTTCGCATTTATCGTGAGCAGCACCGCGTTTTCGTGCCATCATTCTTGCATAAAGTGACTAGATAGCCTAAAGGTGTTCCTTCCTTCGGCTACGGTTTGGTATTTGTGATTTAACCTAAAAATAAAATACTATTTCACTTGTAAGTTAGTTTATTATACTGTTTTAATGCGAGTAAACTGCATTCATCATTCAAAACTCGAACAAATCATACAAATTCATCTTAAAAGTTTGCACAAATTTAAGAACTAAAACATTTATTTTTCCATCAAAGACATTAAACTTTAAAATGCCGTCTCTGCTATTAAATCTAATTCCTTGGCTAATGATATCGATATATCAGTAATTTAAAATATATCGACTACTATCTGATGATTCCTAAAAAATATCGGGTATCTCAGTCAGACCAGAAAGATTGAAATAAGCCAACCATTATATTAACAAAAACAAATCTTTAAACTAAAAATCGTAATTCCTATAATTAATATCTTAAAAAAATAAAAAAAATAAAACCATAACTTATCTTAAAAATTCAGGATGGAAAAGTTTTCGGCGGAAATTCACATTTTATTATATAAAGGCAGTAAATACTTAAAACACTATGCAAGTAAACATAAAACAACACTAAAAAATAACACTAGGGCACGTTAAATTAAAGTGACTGTACAACTAAAAAAAAAAAAAGGACAAGCAGATATAACTGACACATAGAAGAACAATCACACAGCACAAACTCAATTGAAACGAGATATATATATATATATATATATATATATATATATATATATATATATATATATATATATATATATATATATATATATATATATATATCAGTATTTACTGATGGCTCTAAAACCAGGAACAGTGTGGGCACATCTGCTGTCTTTCACAGTCCCGCAACTTTCCCATACCCATACCTCATACTTCAATTTCACAGCAGAATTAATGGCTATAATGATTGCGCTTTCTCAAATTCTAATAACCTAGATCAATCTTATGTCATTTAATCAGATTCGCTCAGCAATATAGCTATATAAAGTTTATATTCTAAAAACACAATGGTATCCTGTGCAGCAATTTGGCTGCTCCATTCCGCAAGAAACAAATTATTTATGTTTGGACCTTCGTGGAGGATAACTGGCAACAATCCTTCAGTGAAGTTCAAAATGGCCACCTCCTCATTCGGAGTTGTTCCAGGTACCTCCGGATGCCCATTCGACAGGCTACCTCCCATCTGATGCTATCCTGCTCTCCGACAAGGTTTTCAGTCTTATTGGCAGGAGGAGTGTAATCAGAGAGGAAACTTAGAAATATAA